>CM076580.1:1420612567-1420810377 GCA_034641835.2 Pinus albicaulis
GCAAGTGGGGTACGTTGGGGGGACGGGGCTCGCATTAAGCGGCCCGCCCCTTAACTCCCGCTAGTTGATACACTGTATGTAATATATATATGGTGTGGGGCATGGGTTGGGTCCACCGAAGGTGTCCCACCCACCCCTGTATGTGGAATGGTTTCGTTGCGTATGGAGTGGTGGTTGTGGTGGCGGGGTTGGCCGCCGACCACCCCACCACATTTCATATGTGGTCCTTGTATATTTTTGGGGTTCCGTTGTGTGCAGCGTGGAGATGGTGCTGCATGGGCAGAGGTTGGTGGCCTGCCACCCCAAAAATATATATTTTTATTTAGAATTAAGCCCAACCATACCTTTTCAAAAATTTGATTTTTAAGTGTTAGCGGACATTTTAAGTGTCCCACAATTTCGCCAGGAATCCGACCGGAGATGGGCGGAAATTGGTGGCCGAATTTCGGCGAAATTGCGCCTTCTTTAAGCCTGCCCAGTCACCAAGTCAACCCAGAACTTTGACTGCTCCTAACTTTCGCATATGATAATAGTTTAACGAACCATTCGCATCGCTGCGATCAGGACAACGAGATCTACGCTTTGGTCCTAGTTTGAAAGCATTCTGAACACTTTGATTTTTGAGCTTTCTCAAGTCCTCTTAAATGTCCTGTGTGTGTCTTTGGAGCCACCTAGATCATTCAAAGTCCCCATTCCTCTTTGCTTGATTTATAAGTTGACTTAGGCCTTCAGCTGCCAAAAGTAAAAAGGAGTGGTGATAGAGGAAAACCCTGTCTTAGCCCACGATTGTTGATGAAAAATGGGGACACTGCTCCATTGATCAACACGACAAAGGACACATTTGTGATACATCCCATGATATAGTTGATTAAATCAATATGGAACCCCAGATGAGTTAGAAGGAGTCTAATATATAGCCAATTGATCTGATCATAGGGTTTTGATAGATCAATCTTGAAAATCATACATTTTTTCTTTGAGAGTTTTACACTGTGAAGAGTTTCCTGAGCCACACCAATAGCTTCATGAATCTGCCTACCATCCAGTAAACCAAATTGTTATTTAGAAATAGATTAAGATAAAATGGGCTTCAGCCTATTAGCTATTGTTTTGGCAATAGTTTTATATATACAGTTACATAGCGAAATGGGTTTTAAATCATTAAAGGAGGAAGGAGAGTCCTGTTTAGGGATGAGAGACATGAACGTTGCTTTCAACATGTCATGAGTGAAACCAATAGCTCTTGATTCTTCCACCACATTTGTGATAGTGTCCCCCATTAGGTCAAAAAAGTGTTGAAAGAATTCAACCGTCCAGCCATAAGGACCTGGGCTTTTATCTTTTTGCATGGATTTAATGATGTGCTCCACTTCCTTTTTCTCCACTGGTGCCATAAGAAGATCATTTTCCTCTGCATCCACATACCTGGGAAAAAGCTAGGCAACTTGAATTATTTCCTTGATCGTGCTCCCCCTGGTCCATGTAGAGATTTTTGAAATAATTTTTCCCCAAGCGGGCAAGGTCCTTAAAAGACTTTGCCTTTTCTCCCTCCGGGGTGTCCTGTTCCCATATGGTATTTGAATTCTTCCTGCCCTTTGCATAGTTGTGGAAAAAATTTGTATTTTTGTTGCCCGCTTGTAACCATATGTCCTGACTCTTTAGTCTCCAACTAGCCTCCTTGTCCTTCAATAGCTCCCTTTTTTTTCCAACTTTTTTAAGTTATCCCAAGAGGCATCATCAACAAATCCTTTGTCTATATCCTATATCAATTCTCCAAGGCCTTAGTAATATCCTAGAGCTCTTTTCAGTCCTTCTTTTTATTTTTCTCTTGCCTACAGAATGGTGGAATTTTTTATATTTGAAAGGTTGTTTATCAGGGCATGAGCAGAAGTACCATCTCGTTCCATCACCAGGCTCTACATATCAGACATTAGTTTTTGGAATCCCTCCTCCTTCAACCAAATAGAATTGAATTCAAAAGGGGCAGTCGACTTCTTTGATGACCCTCTCAATTCAAGGATAATCAGAGAGTGATCTGACTCACCACCCAATCCAATCCACTAACGAAAGATAACATTCCTTGTGGCAAAGTCATCATTGAGCATGAAATGATATAGTCTTTTAGCTATTATGGCTTCACCCACTCTATTGTTTCTCCAGGTCGGAGCCATTTTAATCAAGTTTGGGTCAAAGAGTTTCCCATCCCTAAGTTTTTTGAGAAAGAAATCTGCCATGGGGTCAGATCTTGCACTTGGGCCCCATGCCTCCGATCTCTCTAAAGTGAAGTTTAGGTCACCTCCGAAAATAAAATGGGGAGTTTTCATGAAAGATTTGTTCAACAATGAATTCCAGATGTTAATCCTATCACTACAAGGACCATATATTTTGACAAGTGTGAGGTTAGAAGCCAGGTTCAGTGAAGACACCTCCACACCAATCAGCAAGTCTGAGGTCCAAAAATTTAGAACCTTCATTATACTATTTATGAGACCCATGGTGAGGCCTCCCGAACGAACCTTTACATCAGAAGTAACAAAAGTCCAGTCGAGTGAGAGGGAGGCCAAGATCAATGAAACAAGATCCCCATGACCCAAAGTTTGTTGAAGAAAGATGACGTCGGGTTTGTACTGTGAACAAAGATTTTGAAGGCTATTTTTTTGGGTGCACTAGCCAGATCCCTACAATTGAAGGACTAAATAATCATTTAGAAACCAAGGGAAAGGAAACCGTTGCTCTAAGCGCCCCTTTAAGGGAAAGTTATCTACCGTCCATAATATCCATGATGGATTTCAGTTTGGATTTTGAAATATTCGACTTCGTCCCTCTCAATCTTATAAATTTTTTCTGTGACTGGGCACCCTCCCAACCCACCATGAATTTATTTTTCCAACAATTTTTTTTCCCGGGGGCCGAAGGTTGTAGGGGACAATATCGATAGAAATCTTAGGAATAGTAGTGATAATAATGTCCATGGCTAATGGCACATTACTAACACAAAGGGATACAGATTGATCATGCTTGGAAGGACCAGGCTTACTCAGACAATTGAAAAAAAGATCAAAAGAGTTTAATGCAGGAGAAGAGGGGCAAGGCGCAGTACCCACCAAATCCAAAGCTAGATCAGCAGGGGTTGTCTATTTTTGCTCCAGTGTCTGGGTCGGGTCCATGTCTTACATGTCCTCCACAACAGGTATGTTCTTTTCAACTCTATGTGTCACCTCCTCCTGCTGAGCACTAATTACCCTGATTTATTGCTTCATTCAGACCTCCATTTCCTCTTCATTTGTGGGGATCTTGAATCTGATCCGTGGGCCATGATTGGCCCCATTTTTATGTTTCCTACTTTTTGAGAGCCCTAGAGGACAGTCCCTTTCCAAGTGCCCTATCTTGTGGCACCGATGGCACCTGAACGGTAAATGCTCATAATCAATCAGCTGCTCCATAGCATGACCTTCTGCATTGAGAATGATTTTTGGAATCAACCCATCCCTTGCCACCAGTTTGACCAGAATGCGGGCGACATTTCTAGACCGATTCTCCATAAATGACATGCCTGCCTCCAGGAATGTTCCCAAGCTATCCCCGATAGCCCGAAACACCTCCATAGTCCAGAAATAGGGGGAAGAGCTGGGAGCCTTACCCAGACCAAAATATCATCCACCCTTTGCTTGTTTGCATCGAAAAGTGGAGTCTGTCTTTTGAAAAGGATAGGAGAAATGCCAAAACCCCATTGTCTTGAAAGAACCCACTCCAACGTTGCCATGTTCTGAAAACTGACCATAAACCATCCTTTAGATAAAGTAATAACCTCCACCTCTTTGTCTGGTGCATCCACCTAGCTGTGATTAATCCATTCGGTAGTGTATTTAGCCAAGAAGAATTTACCTCTGGCTTTGCCAACAAGGATCGACTCCAATGCATCCATTACATGATCAAAATGTAGGTCAACCCCAGAAACCAGGTGTTAACATTGGAAAATCGTACAGCAGAAGACGACATCAATTAATGTCGAGCCAAAGGATTTACAAGACAGGAATACATTATGGAATCAAGAAGTATTTAAAATCTCTAAGGTTTTGAGAAAAATTAGGTTTGAACTAGTCATAAATGCTCAAATGCGTGCTTTTTCCTTTGAGAAGAGTGCCTTTTGCGCGCCTTTTTGCCCGATAAGCGCGCATTCCTGGAAATGGAAAAAGTCACTTTCTGGGACCACAACAAGCAAAGCGCAGTTACTCCTTATGTGAAAGCCGCGTAAGGATAGCCACTAGCACCTCCTTAGACATTATGTGAGAACGCAAAATAATATTTGAGCACACAATGGAATCACACCTCTCCCTTGGGTCACCATCCATCATGTACCAAGGTAGGGAAGGAGGATTTGAAGCTCACCTATATAAACCCACCGAGAGATGAGCAAATGGTGATCACAAGGTTATGCTGGCTAAAGTTCCCTAAGCAACACCAGCATTGTGTGTGACTCGAAGTTGGAGCTAAATATGACTCGATAGTTGGCCACCCAACATCTTAGTCCACCACAGCAGAGAGAGAGTGAGACTGCATCAAAGGCAGAGCTTGGAAGGCAACATCCTTGCATCGGGACCTAGAGCCATTGCCTAGGTGCCCTTTGGAAAGTGGGTAAAATTTATTCTCCATTCCGAACATTTAATAAGAAGAGGCCATCGTGCCATCGTTTGCATTATTATTGTTTGGAACTCTTTATATAGCTTCTGTATATTTGTGTTTTTTTTGTTTTAGTTTAACCAGAGCATACTTCAGCATATTATTTTCATTAAGTTTTATGCTTTTGAGCTCCCCCACTTTCTGCTTGTTACCAATAGTTTAGAGAGTAGACCACACTCTCTAAGCTTGTGAGATTTCATACACCCGTGTGGCTAATCCACAACAACAGGATTAGCGACTCCATTGACGTGTTTCAAGTTTATGTGGTTGTTCCATCTTTTGCAGGAGACCCTTTGTCTATGCTGGAGTGGACCTGACAGTCCTCTGACCCATCTTGCAGTCCCTAGACTCACTGAGGTGACAGACTGAAGAAGGCAGCTCCTTATCTTTTTACTTGCATGATTTTTGCGTGCAGTTTTTCCTTACAGAGGCACATTGCATGCATTCAGGAGTGACCTGCACACAAGAAGGCACACCTGTCAAAGGCTTTTGCGCGCAAATTGTAGAGAGATTTTTTATCCCTATTTTTTGCATTTTTCCTGCTTGTAATTGTGTTGGGCAGCCCCTAATGTATGTGCCAACACCTGTGTTGATACCCCACAGCGTCTGAGAACTCATTTTTTGCTGCTTTCTGTAGGCATTTAGTTAGTTTTCATTTAAGTTGGTTTTTGCAAAAAGATTTCACATAGTTTAAGTACGGGGTGAATTAATCATTGCTTTCTGAACAATTTATGTTTTTTGCACATTCTGGTATGCACACTTAGCTTAACTAGTCCAAGTGGCTCAAGGCCACATATGCATAAGCTAGTGTAGAAATTGTTTAGTTTAAATTCAATTTTTTCATTTAAGAAATTGCGGGACTAGGATTGAATTTTCAATTAGAGCAAGTAATCTCCGCTGTCTTTTCACCATTTGGTGACCCTAGACAAGTATATGAACACTCTACATTCGTGATTCGCCATCTCCCTTTAGTCACTCACATAGACTAACTATGAGGATTTGGAAGCGGCCCATTATCCGCAAATGATTTCCATTTGAGCAAGGAACAACGTCACATAGTTTAACTAGGGGAATTTTGTAAAGGTTCACTGATATCCATATGTTCAAATTATGAGATTGTTCACTATATGCTCACACACATTCACCCACTAAGAAAAGAAATCCACCTAAAAATAACTTAAACCAACTCACTAAATTCTCCCCACAAGGGCCACAAGAGAATTTATAGTTTAAGTTAGGATCAAGGGGGTAGGCATCCAATAAGCTGCCTTGATCACACTTCACATTGAAGCATAGAAGTTGTGTATTTAGGGAGCTTTAAAATCCACCTATCAGCCCACGAAAAAGAAAACCCGAGCACGGCAGAGACCCGATTTAGAGGGGGTTAGGCTTAGGCGCAGTGCGTGCGGTATCAGTTGGGGCTACATGACCCGGCTGATACTCGGTACTATTAGCTGACTACCAAGAAGCCCAAGACTCGAACGCTCACATGGGACGGTGGTTCTTAGTGACCAAAACTAGGGCATCCTTTACCCTATAGGTGACGGTGCAGGCAAGCGCCAGACCCTCTACCCTTACCTTGGTTGATTCTCTTCGGCTGACTAGGGGCGTCGCCAGCTCTTACGGGACGTTGTGCTAGCACTCGCAAGAAATCCTCTCAAGGCCTAGTTAATTTTGAGTGTGTGAGGACGTATTAAGTCTTCTAGGATTTTGAGTATCACGCGCAAACAAACAAAACCATTTTTTTTTGCTCGATTGATCACATAGATTAAGTTAAAGGAAAATTCATTTCATTTTCGCTTTGTTTTATGTATGTGGCCATAAATTTGTCATGATCATAGACTCAATCCCCTCAAAAATTTTCCAAAACCTAACCTGGTTGACACTCAAATGGTTCCAATGAAACCTCGTCGGTCTAGGAGTCTTTTGGACCTCCCCCCATTACCGAGAGGGGTTCCAGGTCTTTCGCCGTTTAGGCGTCAAAGACGAAACATTGCCACAGTGGTTGGTTCCTCCTTTCTTGGAGCAACCTTAGTTGGGAACCCTAGTTGGTCTCCCAACACCACATCGCACACCACACCCCCCTCGTCCCCTGGGGGGCAGAGGAGTGCATCCCATACGAGAAGCCAACTAAATTCATAACAGGGTACATCACAGACTAACCCTTATTCTAACCAGAACTTCGTGTCTTCACACGTTGCCATGGCGTCAACCTCCCAATCACCCTTCTTAGCAACGTTAAATCTACCGGATTTGACCAAGCTCACTAATGACCCCATTACACACAACCCCAATTGGCCACCCATGCCCACAAAGCTCCCTTCAGACATACCAAAGTTTGAAGGCAAGCAAGCGGAAGACTCAAGAAATCATATAATGACCTTTCACCTGTGGTGCTCATCGAATAACATCATTGACGATACTATTTGGTTGAGGCTATTTCAACGCACTCCTATGGGAGTGGCCGCGAAATGGTACGTGGAGAAACCTCCTGCTTCACATGGAATCTTTACTGCCCTTGCTACCGCGTTCCTCACATAATTTCAGTTGTCCATTCACCACGATTCGGGAATGGAGTTACTGACTCATTTCAGATAATCCTCCTCAACCCTGATTTCAGAGCATCTCCATGAGTGGAGGCGGCGTCGTAGTTTATGCAAAGCACAACTCGACGACCGAGTCCTTTTAGATTTATTCTTGAAAACTTTAACGACGAAGATTTCAAAGGATGTGGTGCAACGTAACCCCACATCCGAAGAGGACGCAATCAGTAAAGGCCGACATCTTGAACTGATCTACACGCAATCAGGATACATATACAATATACTGCCCAACACCCCGCGCCTGCAATATTATCAAGAATTTCCAGGTGCGTCTAACTCTGCAGATGGACTTATTGGGTCAATGACCCAAGGGTACCTAGGCAGCAACAGTCAGAATCCCGGTTACACACATGGGTCTACCCAGAACGTGTCCCAACCCGAATTTCAAAGTCATCATATGCAATAGAAAAATTTGACTAATAGGGCACCAACGTATCACCAATGAGGGCCTTATCCTCCAGCTGAGGGGACCTAGTACGCAGGAAGAAAAACTGACGGAAGAACTCCCCCCCCCCAATGGCCAGGTGCAAACATGGGACAACAATATGCTTAGTCCCAAGCACATAACCCACTTACGCAAAACAATGCACATGTGAACTTTGTGCAGCCATCCCAAAATCAACCACACCAGTATGATCAGGAGAATTATCCTCCTAACGTTGTTAAGAGAAAGGTAAAAAAAAAACCCAAAGGGAACCCTGGACAGGGGGGCAGCAACCAGCAACGCCCACCGCAATCCCAGGATGGAGGTAACTCCAACCGGAATCAGAACCAAGAGCCAAGAAATGCCCAAAGGCAAGGCAAAAGGCCACCTCTACGAACAAACCATTCTTGTTCAATATGTGGTGAGTACGGGCACTATACTCACCAATGTCCCGAACTCCCTGAGCTTAAAAATATTCAGAGTAACCAAGGACAAGGAGGATCTTCCTGGACAACTACAGTTATGCAAGAACTCTTCCCCCATCAATGAATGGTCAGCACTCAGTAACAAAACCCCGACCGATTCCGGAAAAAAACAACCATGAAATTTACATGGTTGGGGAAGAAATGTTTTTTCCAAACTCATAATCACAGCTACGACACCCCACCAGACACCAGTACGTCAGGGGATAGTACGAGCACGCCGATTACACCTTTAACCATTCCAAATATTCCTATGGAACCGTTGCCAAAAATGGTAAAAGGGCCTAATGGGCGAGCAGGAAACTACTCCAAAGCGGCCCACAATTACAACATCGTAGACGATTTAGCTCAATCACCTGCTGCTATATCTACATTGGAAGTACTGCAGTCATGCCCAAAGCAACAGAAAGCCCTACTTTCTGCATTAGGCACGGTTGACCCTCCTGACACGCGCATGATGGCTTTTGACTTAGACAAAGCCACCCCTAGGCTTCCCTCCATGGTCGCCTTTCAGATACCAGTATCGGTACAGAATATCACTATTCACCGATGTGTCATTGACGAGGGTGCATCCACATGCATCATGTCAAAGAATGTATGGCAGAAGTTAGGAGCCCCCGAACTCAAACCTTCTGTCATCACACTCAGAGCATATGACGGTCGTCCCTCAATCCCCGTCGGTCTCTTCCAAAATGTACCGGTCTGCTTAGCCGGCAAGACGGTCCACATAGACATCGAAGTCTTGGACACTCACTTGGATTACAATATACTCCTTGGGTGGAGTTACATGTATGCCATATATTCCATAGCATCCTCCGTTTTCCACATCATGATGTTCCTCCACGAGGATAGAATCATCACAGTAGACCAGTTGATGCATAGTGAAAAGCGTCCCTTGACCAACACTAATGTAATTCTACCCTATGTAGATATAGCCGTAGATGGTCTTTCACGGTATCAAGAATATGGCCCTGGCCAATTCAAACTGTCGTCCGTCCTAAGGTCATTCCTAGGAGATCCTCCCATTATCCCTGAGGTATCGCCCGATGCCACAGGGGCCCCAGTATGCATGATGTCCACATCAAGCACTGAGGTTAGTCAGGACACAGACTCAAGTAGTAACGACACCGAGGCATCAGCTACTACAGCCTCCCTAGTCTACGCCACCTCCCAAACTCTTGTCATCTACCCACCTCCTGGCTTCACCTCCCAGCAGGTCTTGGCAACACTGGTATTACCCAATATATCATTGGCATTCCCAGTGTGGTATCTCGTCCCCCCTCCAGGAACGACAGCTACCAATGTTACTGCATTTGGGTTAAAGCCCCCCGGTCCCGAGGAGCCCCAACCTACCCAAGCAGCAGTCGAAACCGCCCTCGCAAGGGAAATTCCCATTACGAAACCGGTGACCATGACCAAGAAAATCGCCAAGAAAGGAAGGAAAGTGGTGACCCCCACCGTGCAAAGGGAGTCATCATCCTGCGCTATATGTGATGTCACAGGACACCCTACCCACATATGCCTGAAGTTGGATGAATTAAAACCACTCCTCGGCTGCGAGGCAGGCACCTCGACACGGCGTTCCCATAAAAAGGAACTTGCCACCAAAAGTACAAGCAAACTGCTACGTACCAGTCACGCATGCGCTCTCTGTGACACCTATGGGCATTATACCCACCATTGTCCAGAAATACCACGATATAGGGACGCCTTACATGCGGTAAAGTGATCCTATCAAGAGGAGCCCTCCATCCAGTCTATCAATGACGAACCACATACCATCCTATACTTAAAAGAGTAGCATCGATTCGTAGAGTGCCCCCTAGTAATACCCATTATACGTTGCATGTTATGTGATGAACATGGCCAATACCTCGAAGAGTGTGCTGCATTAGAACTCATTCACAGATGGTATCCAATCGAAAGGGTTTACTTCGTGGGGCTATGGGCAGTACAATTCACATGCCCATTATGCACCTACAATCACCTATTGGAGGATTGTCACTACATACCTTGCTTCCGGCTAACCCTTGCAAGCCTCTGCTCAGCCATAGTTCGTCTTTCCCGAGAAGACGATATGGATGCCGAATCCATCGACAACTCCATGACCCAAGCAGAGGAGATGAGCAGGTCTATCATGTTCTTGTCAGCCGAAGAACGGCCTAGCAGGGAACCCATAGTTACCCCTAAAGGCACTTCACGAAACCCACCCGCATGCACGTTATGTAAGCAGACATACCATATAGTAGTCCACTGCCCTGGCTTAACGACATTGTGACGATGTTACCTCGCCTGGACTCAGACCAAGCACAATGGGACCCCCATATCACAGATATTTTGCCTGATATGTCAGGGTAATTATGATGACCTACATTGTACTTATGTCTCACGGATCCGTCCCACTATCGACATGATTAATGCCGTAGAAAAGAGGACGAGCGATCTCCAAGAATGGCATAAAATATATATCGCCGACTCAATGTACCCACCACCGCAGTGGTGTGTCAAGCTTGATAAGACCACACACCAACCACGTATACCCTAGGCCAAGTCTAGGATAACACGCGGCATATATGATCTAAACGATGACTGAGTCAACCAATGCAGAGAACTCAAACACCTTGCAAACAGTCTCCGCATAATCTTGCATCTTCCTCAAGAACTTCTCTCTAATCAAGAGAATATTACACGCACTTACTGCCGAATTTGCTCACACTTTCATCATACGTTTAAGTGTACACATATCCGCAAGCTGAGAGTAGCTAGAGCGGCATTAAGTCAACCACCCACCAAAAAGGGAGGCAAGTCTTAACCTACGACGCAAAAATGGAAGCAGAAGACGACCTGGTCCACAACCAACCCTTTCCAAGCGTCCACATCAAGAACATCGAGTAGCGTAGAATCTCACACTATCTACTCTGTCAGCACTGTGATACCATGCAGCATTTGCACCGGTCATGATCACGCGCCAGAGGTATGCCCGCTGCTAAAAGCGTTCAGGCACCTCTGTGATAAAAACAACTTCCACCTACCAGAATTGACTATCCTAGTGGGAAAGCCAACCTTAGGCTCACACAAGATTCCGTTAATGAGATCATTCCCCCGCCGCATGCCAGCGACACAATTCACCATATACAACTTGTATCGTCACACGCCCAAGACAAGATTTCAACCACCCCCTCGTCACAGGAATTCTACCTCATTCTTGTCGCAAAAGACCAAGGTACCTTACGCTTTTGCATAGATTTGCGCAAGATCCCAAACTTGCATACTGAAATCGAACTCCTTGATGACACCCGACTTCTAGAACAATGCCTAGTAAAACTAGAGCTAGTTGACGAAAGCAGGCGACAATCACTGCAAGACAATGAGGCCCATAAAAAAAGGGTAAAAGCATCATTCGACCGCCACATCACCCCTCGCCCATTTACTGAGGGAGAGTTAGTCCTTCGCTATGATGTCGCAAAAGAGGCCTTAGGGCCAGGAAAGTTCGAAACCTTGTGGAAAGGGCCCTATATCATCAAACATTGTCTCTGACAGGGGGCATACATCTTGACCAAACCGGACGGGACCTACCTCACTAACCTCGTCAACGACCTTTACCTCAAGAAGTTCTACCCATAAGGGCCCCAGTAGCCCTTATCCCCTAGAGTTAGAGTACACAAAAATCCCAATACCAAAATATTTTTGACCCAAAGACCTAAACGCGCTCAAAGTACCACCATGGATCACCAACTTGAACCTTATTTTGTATTTGCTGATGGCATATCGCGATGGTCTCAAAACTTAGTTGCAACCGCCTGGGTCATTACCACCTTGACCGATCACCACTGTGTTCAAACGACATGTGCATCGGATCTGCAACCAACAATTAGGCAGAGTATGACACCGTTATCGGAATTATGTGCGAGGCCCTCCATCAGGGCATCCACCATATGCATGTCTACCTAGATTCCCAGCTAGTGTTATCACAGTTGAACCAAGCATTTGAAACCAAAGACGCAAACCTGTTTATAAAATATTGCGTGCCAAAAGATTAAGCAGACAATTTGATTACATTACATTCTCACATGTATCAAGGAATCAAAACCAAGCAGTTGATCACATAGCTAACAATACCCTAGACTGGAATGCATCACGAATAAACCACCATACATAAAAACCCAAAAACATAGACATCCATCAACATAACATAAAATGCATAAACTGAAATAGATAGCACACCATGTAGAGCCGCAAAAAGATCTCTCATATATATATATATATATATATATATATATATATATATCAAAAAATATGTGTATCTGAGTACAAAAATAGTATCACTGACCCATTGGCTAGCCCAAAAATACAACGGTCGTCAAAAATAAGGGAAGCATCCTCATAACGGGTGCTTTCCCTATGTACAAAACTACTCTAGGTGGGTGCCCCCTCAAGAGAAGCACTTGGGCCCACCACTGCTCCTGGTGCCACCACCGGAGCTGCTGTCACCACTTCTATAGCTACCCATCGTATAGTGGGCCGATAATCCCTCTCGCGGGCCATCACAGTCTCTAACCAAGCCTCCTCGAAGTCGTCCATGAAACCACGAGCAGGCATCCCCTGGGTCAAGCGGTCCACTCAACCTCGGAAGTCCTCTAGAACGTCCACCTGAACCGTAAGTACTACGATGTGTGCCTCAACTGCATCTGCACGAGCTCGCTCGGCCACTACCTCAGCTGCAGCCGAGCTACTGCCCTCACTAGAAGGGCCAACACCATCTCCACCCAGTCCACCTATAGCACCTCCTCCCCGACCACCTGGCGGTCGTGGCAAAGGATCATGACCCACCAGTCGGGCCACTAGGCGTCCCACCTCGCCGACATCTGCACAAGTAACCAAAATAATGTCAGTGTCAATAAAAAACACTCAAGTACATAAAAACTCCAACATATGCAGAAATATAGCACATACCTGCGGGACCCCTAACATAACTGAAAGGGAGACCGATATCTGGATCACCCTGAAAGTCCATCCCTGCGTACGGGTATGGCAAAAACATCTGCGGATTGGCCTCGAACCAGGCCTCCGTCGTATCATTCCAATAACGACCCACCATGCCACCACCGCTGCGTGGCATCACCGGAGCCCACCTCCTCATGCGTGGCTCCCTCGGCCCCCTAATAGGCACAACCACAACGGACCTCAGCAGCATGACCCTCTCGTACATAATGTTGCATAAGATGCCAGTGTACACAAATGATTTGGATCCAAGTTGGACCCTGTTCAGTTGTGACACCATACCATCAAAACAAAAGCAGGAAAAATCGAAAAAATGCCCATTCCTCAAGTGGCGTAACACTCCCACCTGTGGGCTTGATGCTCGATGTGGCGCAAACGACCCCGCCAGTCGTACAATAATGGCCAGAGCACACCGCTGGGCCAAATTTGTTACTAATGTAATATTGATGCACCCCTCAGTAAGAGGCGCATCATCGCAATGCCTCCTCCGGAACCTGTCCATGTTCACTCGTCCAGCAGGGAGTGGATACCTCAGTGCCTCACCCTGAGGCAGTAATCCGGTCGCAAAGTATATATATGTCTCTGGACAGATAATCAAGTTCATCCCCCTTAGTACGAACATATTGTGCCTCGTGCACCAATGTTGTATGATATAACGTAACAATCGGTCCTATGACCGAAGGAACTCGTTCTCAGCAAATTTCAGAAGGCCCCATGCGGCAACCTGACAGCGTGCCCCAACATCAGCAGCCAAAGCGGTCCAGATCTCAGGCCAATCTTGTTCTCTTCACACCAACCTGCCAAGTAACGGGCACCCATCAGTACAGAGGAGAAACATCAAAGGGACAACAAAAACCCAAAGTTTTTACAAAAACCCTGCCCTTGCGCGCTTGTTTCATTCATAGGTGTGCCCTTGCGCGCAAAAAGGAGGGAACAACACGCCTTCGCGTGGCTTTCCCTAAAAAATAAGCGCAAGGGGGGCACCTCTTTTCCTAGATCGCCCACACAATCTAGGACAAAAAGCCCCTTAAAGGCCATACAAACCCAATTTGTATGACCCCCGACATCACCAAACTGAAAAAATTGAAATGCAGGACGTCATGGAAGTTACCTCAGCATAATATCGCTAATCCCCGGTACACAGGCTGACCGCAATGGCAAGAAAGGCTATGCAATCACCTCTAATCTCCCAAAACTCACCAAGTACAACTGAATAGGATTAGGGCCATAATACCATATTTATCGCCCTTTTCCAGAACTTCGGAGGTCCATAACAGGAGATCAGAAGGTCCGTTTTTCAAACCGTAAGTTGCACCATCATCAGTATACCATGACGAACGAAAGTGATGCCCCACATTTTCTTTCTGAAAAAATATGTTTTCAAGCGCCGATAGGTATGCACCCTCCCATCTTCCTTTCTAAAATTCATGTTTTTCAATAATATTGGATGAAAAGAAGATGCTTTCACTTTAGGTAGTTGTTTTTTTGTAGGAAAAACCCGCAAACCGTTCACAACACCATCCACTGAAAGTTTCAGAGCAGGTATCATTCTACCCTCAGCATGATAAATTCCCAAAGAACTTTGCATATCCTGACATCATTTCTCCATTAGAAATAAACCATAGGGTCCTCATACCCGACCACGTTTATCATCACCTCACCTTGCATATGATAAATGCCCACGATGGTCAGTAGAGCCTCCCCTCCATGGCGATTGTCACCCAAAGTAGACCATACATCACCCCACAAGTGACGCCATGGCCATACCATTTTAGTCCGGGAAGCACCTCATGCCCATCCACATGTCATGCATAAGGTCAAGTTCACCATTCAAACTCAAACCCCTTCTCAGACGATCAGGTTGTACAAGCAAATTGAAAGTGCACCTCCGTGCACCGCATTTGGCCTGCCATACCTCCATCAGCATAATCCCATTTGCGACATCTTCTGCTTCATCAAACCCACACATAATACCAACTAATGGGACCCCTACCCCCAACAAAACACCGTCCTCACACCTTCACTGAGCGACTCTCTTTCATGTTTTGGGGTACCCGTCTCTGTTTTTTGTACAAACCAAACCCCATTATTTTATTCTTTTGGTAAGTTTACAAAGACCGCAAACGATGCCCTTCGCCACCTTGCCCTCATATTTCACCTTTTCTCCCATGGTAGCAGTCCCCCATCTCCTTTGGTCGAAGTATTTCACCCCCCATGCACGCACCATTACGACAATCATAGCCGGTTCAGACCCGCCCTAGAAATCCTACCAACTCTAGGGATTTTTCCTTCAAAAATACCTATGACTGCTGCCAAGCTGCTCAAGTATACTTTGATCTCGGGCCACTGAATCCCCATCATCCATTTTCAGCCACCACTCATCAACATACCTATGTTAAACCCATCATATCCCGATCCCCGACCCCTCAGGTCGGTGACTCATGGTTCGATTAAGGCTTCCTTTTTGTTGACCTCAACACCTCTTTTCCAAAAAGGAAGCGGTACCTTGGATGACCCCTAACCATGCAAAGGGGTATCCTCGGGTGGCACTATGGGAGACATCATTGTCCACAGATGTCATCGATCCTATTGAAATTCAACTACAGCAAAAGCTTTCATTTCATGATGGTATTGTACCTTACAACCATTGCACTTTGATCAAGATCCATCGAAGACCCGTGCCTTCATAAGCGTCTCTGACAACAATGCTTACACTGGAAGATCCCAGCTAGTACATATGCGTACATGGCACAGTGATATGCCATACCAGGATTACGCATATGGGTACCACATTCCACCTATCGTCAAAGAAAAAACGCCACTGAGGGCGTCAACAGTCATCGTCAACAACCACTAGCATCACTACCACAGTAGTGGCACAAACAACACATGTATCTATCAATTTTTTTTAACTAGCCATAGCATCACGAGCATGGGACATGCCCGCCTTGTTGAAATTTTGTAAATATGTTGTATATTTTTTCTGCTTGCAAGGGCTCCCTTAGGCCATGGTTATCTCGGAAATGGTGCAAGGTGTTGTCAATTCCAAAAATACATGCAAACCTCTCTCTCTCTCTCTCTCTCTCTCTCTCTCTCTCTCTCTCTCTGTACGATATAGAAAAGAAACTATAATGTATTTCAGCTATACAGTTCTTCCTAGACCTCACACATTAAGGGGCAACTATTAAAACTGGAAAATCTTACAGCAGAAGACAACATCAATTAATGTCGAGCCTAAGGATTTACAGGACAGGAATACATTATGGAATCAAGAAGTATTTAAAATCTCTAAGGTTTTGAGAAAATTAGATTTGAACTAGTCATAAATGCTCAAATGTGTGCTTTTCCTTTGAGAAGAGGGCCTTCTACGTGCCTTTTTACCCGATAAGCGCGCATTCCTCAAAATGGAAAAAAGTCTCTTTCCGGGACCACAACAAGCAAAGGACAGTTACTCATTATGTGAAAGCTGCCTAAGGACAGCCACCAGCGCCTCCTTAGACATTATGTGAGCACACAAAAGAATATTTGAGCACACAATGGATTCACACCTCTCCCTTGGGTCACCATCCATCATGTACCAAGGGAGGGAAGGAGGATTTGAACCTCACCTATATAAACCCACCAAGAGATGAACAAATGGTGATCACAAGGTTATGCTGGCCAAAGTTGCCCAAGCAACACCAGCATTGTGTGTGACCTGGAGCTAGAGCTAAAGAGGACTCGATAGTTGGCCACCCAACATCTTAGTCCACCATAACAGAGAGAGAGAGAGTGAGACTTCATCAGAGGCAGAGCTTGGAAGGCAACATCCTTGCATCAGGACCTAGATCCATTGCCTAGGTGCCCTTTGGCAAGTGGGCAAAATTTCTTCTCCATTTTCAACATTTAATAAGAAGAGGCCATAAAGCCATCGTTTGCATTATTATTGTTTGGAACTCTCTATATAGCTTCTGTATATTTGTGTTTTTTAGTTTTAGTTTGACCAGAGCATACTTAAGAATACTATTTCCATTAAGTTTTATGCTTTTGAGCTCCCCCACTTTCTGCCTGTTACCAATAGTTTAGAGAGTATACCACACTCTCTAAACTTGTGCGATTTCGTACACCCATGCGACTAATCCACAACAACACCAGGGTAGGTGCTGCTAAGACCTGTGGTCCCACACTAGTGTAGGTGCTTCTTGGACCTCCTGGTCCCACACTAGTGTAGGTGCTGAAATTTCTTGTTGAAATTCAACACTCCCTCTCAACAAGAAATGGATTATCCTTCATCTCGATCATGTCTCTATGGTATTCTAATTTTCTCTTGGTGAGCGCCTTCATCAGAATATCTGCATCCTGATCTTTCATGGGAATGTATTGAAGTAACATTATGTGCCTCTGCACACAAACTCTGATATGGTGGTACCGAATATATATGTGCTTGGACCTTTCATGAAACACATAATTAATCAAGAGTTTAATGCAACTCTGATTATCACAATGTATCATTGTCAGATCCATTTGAGAACCAAACAAACCAACCAGGATATTTCTCATCCAGATGGCCTCACATGCAGCTTGACTTGCTGCCATGTACTCTGCCTTCGCTGAACTGAGTGCCACAGATCTCTCCTTCCCTCTGTACCAAGAAACTGTTGTTGATCCTATGCTGAAGATCCCTCCTGATGTGCTCTTTATGTCTGATGGACTGCCTTCCCAATCTGCATCTGTGAAGCCTTGAAGCTTCACTCCCTCTATTCATCTATACCATAATCCATACTCTGATGTGCCCCTTAGGTATCTCAAGACATGCTTCCCTGCCTTCCAAAAGAGCTTGGTAGGCTTAACCATAGCTTGACTCGGTTGGTTAAATGTGTTGCAAATGTCTGGTCTGGTGTTCACTAAGTACATTAGTGAACCAATTAACTGCCTATAGACAGTAGCATCCACTACCTCTCCAAAAGTAGCATCCTCTTTCCTCCAATTTCTTGGAAGAGGAGTGTCCATGGGTTTGCAGCTCTCCATGTGAAACTTACCTAGTATCTCTTTGGCATACTTTCCTTGAGAAACAAAAATTTCACCATCTCGTTGCCAAATTTCCAAACCAAGGAAATAATGGAGTCCCATGTCATTCATTTCGAACTCCCTTGCAAGATCCTCCTTGCATGAGTGTATCACCTGATCATCATCAATAAAAATTAGATCATTAACATAAAGTACAATAATCAATAGCTTACCGTCAACCACAATCTGGTACAGGTTTGCATCAACTTCACTTTTGGTGAAGCCCATTCTGGTGAAATAGTTGTCAATCTGAGTGTACCAAGCATGAGGTGCTTGCTTCAGCCCATAAAGTGCTCTCTTGAGTCGACACACATGTGACACTATTGAAGATCTTGAAATATTATGGCTGCTCTATGTACACTTTTTGCTCAATGACTCCATTAAGAAACACAATTTTCATATCCATCTGATGAATGTGCCACCCCATCTGTGTTGAGAGTGCAAGAATGGATCTAATGGAAGAGTACATTGCAACTCGTGCAAAATTCTCATCATATTCGGTCCCCTTAATCTGTGAGAATCCATGGGCCACAAATCTGGCCTTGTACTTCTCCACACTCCCATCAGTAACTTGCTTTACCTTGTAGATCCATCTAGATCCAACCACTGATTTGTTGACCGGTCTTGGGACAATCTCCCATGCAATTTTTTTTACAATGGAGTCATACTCCTCCACCATTGGATCAACCCAAATTGGTTTTTGCACTGACTCCTAAAAGGAATATGGTTCTGTCACAATACATTTGCTCGTAAGAGCCATGTATCTAGTAAACCTGTTTGGAGACTGTCTCTGTTTGCACAGTGAAATAAGGGCTCCTACATTCTCTATTGCATCAAGTCTCAATCTATCAGCGTCCATGGTGCGCCTTCTACCATTTATGGTGGATGGCTCTGCATGAGTGTTTTCTTCCACTCCATGATCTTCCGCATGTGGCTGCTCCAAATCTTGAGGCTCATCCTTGGGAACCAAGAATTCCTCCTCTGCATGCAAATCCAGCTCCCTCTCAAGGGGAAATCGCATGGCTTTCTCCTCATAAAATTTTATATCTTGTCGCACAATAGTCATTTTGTTGTTTGGAAAATACACCTGATAGTTGTGGAGAGTTTCAGTGTACCCCAAAAAAATCCCCATCTCAGTTGTTGGTTCTAGATTCTTCTTAGCGTCTTTGGTCACATGCACATAAACAGATGAGCCAAAAATATTAGAAACATCAAGTTTCTTATTGGTAAAATCCTCTTCTAGTGTGCTCATGCCAAGTATCTTATGAGGACAAGAGTTCTGCACAAATACCGATGTGTTGCATGGTTCCTCCCATAAATGCATCGGTAGGCCCTGATCGTGCAACATCGCTCTTGCTGCACCCACAATCATTCTGTTATTTCTTTCAGTGATCCCATTCTGCTATGGGTTATGAGGCGCTATTAGTTCTCTCTGAATTCCTTCTTTATTGAAGAAGTTCTTGAATCCGTTAGAGATGTGCTCACCACCATTGTTGCTCATAAGAGCCTTCACTTGCTTCCCCGTGTCTTTCTCCACCAGTGCTTTGAACTCAAGAAACTTTGAGAACGTCTAATATTTCTTCTGCATGAAGTAGATCTAGCACTTCCGAGAAAATTCATCAACAAATATCACATAGTACTTATGCTTTGTTGTCGAAGCAACAGAGAATGGTCCACACACGTCTGAGTGAACTCTCTCAAGGATCCCTGAGGCTCGGTTCTCCTTCTCATGAAAGTTGGCCTTTACATATTTTCCCATAGTACATCCCTTGCATGTTTCTAACTGCGCAAGTGTACCCTTGGGAAGACCAGTAGAAATCTGTTGCATGAATTTTAAGGCTCCAAGGTGAAGATGACCCAATATCCTGTGTCGTAACTCACCCACATCCCGACTCATCACTTTGTCCGCCTTACCCATCAATGTTGTGCAACCATCTATGTCCATTTTATGGAGATTCTTAACTCGAATCCCTATCTTCTTGGCTTGTATTGTTGTTTTGTGTCACGGGAAAGCTTTTCCTTCACTGAAAACAACATCATAGCCTCTCTCCTCCAACATTGCAACTGAGACCAAATTTTTCTTCAAGCCCGGTACATGCATTACATCTTTTAATTGAAAGGGTTTACCTAATTGTCTCTGAAAGGTAATGGTACCAATCCTAGTAGCACTGTACTGTCTGTCATCACCCATTTTGATATGCATATGGAGGTCCTTCTCCTCCAAGCTACTAAAATTTTCCTTGTCTCCCGTCATGTGAAAGGATGCATCACTATACAAATACCACACCGATCCCATTTCATTTGACACCATGCATGCAATGAGCGAGAATTCAATCTCAAATTGTGAAGCCAAAGCCTCACCAGTTGCAGATCATGAAGCCTTCTTGTTCTTCTTCTTTTGTGGACAGTTAGTAGCATAATTCCCATGCTCGTGACAGTGAAAACACTTCACTCTGGAGATTTCGTGTTTCTTTCCATCTTTGGACTCAGATTTGGAATATAATTTCTTTCCTTTCCCATTCTTCGCCTTGGTAGCCAAAGCACAATCTTCTTCATCTTCATTCTTAGATGAAGATCCATCTCTGGTATTCCGTATGAACTCCTCCTGCACCAAATCCGACCACAGTCATTCCGAATCTGGCAGCTTTCCCCTTCCATTGACAGAGTCTTGATAACTATGCCAACTCTTGGGAAGTCCTAGGAGAGCTAGACTCACCAAATCATCATCAGCGACAGTAATTCCAATGCTCCCCAACTCATCCTGACATTGGACAAACTTTGTTAAATATTTTGGCATGGAGTCGCCTTTCTCCATCTTGATCTTCCTGATTTTATCTTTCAGTTCCAATTTCCTATGGTCACTGCTCCTCTGAAATAGATCTTTCAAAACCTTCCACATAGCATATGGTGTGGCTTTACCATGGAGACTTGAGACAATTTGGTCTCGTACTCCCTCCAATAAGATCCTCCTCGCCTTTTCCATTTTCTTTTGCCATGCATCAAGATTTGCAACATCTGCCACAGCGGGTTTAGGAACATCATTGTCAATGAATTCCTTCAATACATTATCTTCTATTACTGCCTCCATCCTATCTTTCCGAGCAATATAGTTAGAGCTTCCCTTGAGTGCATACTGCAATCTCAAGCCATTGAAAGCCATTTCAATCCTGAATCAGTTGTAGCACCAAGAAAGTCTTCTACAAATTCGAATTCTATCCAATCACAAACTCAGCTCCTCCTCCACTATTGTGATTTCTTGTGCTCTAATACCATGTATAAATTATACAACATATATGTATATCATGGATTCAATCTGATCTAAAAATGTACTAAAGCTAGATACTAAATCACTTATACAAATCAATCGTAATTAAAAACACAATCACCAATCACAGGAAGAAAAGAAGAATCAATCAAACCACAACATAGATAATTTCCTGGGGAAATCTTGTTGCTCAAAACCCCACTATCTTCTATTGTATATTCAGCATGGATACATGAAACAATTACATACAACTCTCCTCACAAGAGCTCTCCTATACTCAGCTAATGTCTCACACTGTCCTAGACAAAATTGACCAACACTTAGCCAATTCTCAGCCTCTAAACATCATGCCTTTCTTGTGTAATTCATGTGGAATGAAATCCATATTATTTAGGAATTTTGGCCTTCCTTGACTGTTCAAGGATCATGGGCAATCCAATGGATGTTTGGTTGCATGGGTGCAACCCAATAATCCTACAACTGATAGTCAACATCTCTCACCTATATCTCAACTGGGTCTCCACTGGAACTGACATGCATGAAGCTAATAATAGTAAATCCTCATTTGCATGTGAGATCACTAATTGTGAATTAAATAATATTTAATTCACTTTATCTCTCACTAGTGTATCAAACAGTTACAACTAGCACAACTGAAATTAACTTACTTAATTGAGTTAAAATGATTACAACCTGCCCTAATTAATGCACCACTGCACTTCGAACTCTGTTACAACTAGAATTACTTTACATGCCTCACCAACTAACCTCAACTTGAAATTCATGAGTTAACTAAGTTTATCACACTTAGTTAACTATTACAAGTTATTTTGAGATTAGATTACATTTTATTTTCCATCTTAATTAAGGGATAACTAAAATAGACATGCACTAAATTTAGCCCACACCAGTGTAGGTGCTGCTAAGACATGTGGTCCCACACTAGTGTAGGTGTTGCTTTGACTTGCTGGTCCCACACTAGTGTAGGTGCTGAAATTTCTTGTTGAACTTCAACATTCCCCAAAGATAGAGTCAGTTGCATTAAATTTGGAACTGTTTGCTAGGAATATGGACTGAATTTCGGAAAATAGGGGTCAAAGATTAATTCGTATCTCTTTAACCAAGATATTTTTTTAAAAACGAAGGAGGTTTTACAAATGATCTTGCTCTTGGGAGAAATATCTCTCATTTTTCACAAATTCCTCTCCAGCTCCTCAGAATATGCGCCAAAATATGATGATTAAAACAAGAAATAACAAAATCTAAAATAGGTTGTCAAGATTCATTTGAATATTCCAAACTATGGCACATGTGAAGAAATTGAAGGTGGTTTTTCTTATTTGGCATGTTCTTAACAAAAACCTCTTTTACTTTGCAAAACTCACCTCCATTTTGTCAAGAAATAATCTTGAATTGAAACTGTCCAAAAGCGCAATGTAAAAGTGAAGCGACTTTATTTTTCAAATATCTCCTAAAGGTGAGTTAGATTAAGATGACTTTTTGAATAAAATTTAATATCATCATAACACTTCTCCACAAAAACATTAAGAAAAATTTGACTCATGAATTTCGAGAAAATCATAAAATGGTTGTAGATGATGGTGGCCCATTTCTTGGAAATCATGAAGCACTTTGACCTGAAATTAAGTGGGTTTATTCATCATACCTTTGTACATTTCTTCTAAAAATTTCATGGCAAAAAAGTACAAGGTTTAAGAGATCTGGTGAAAATACGGTGATTGTGTGAAAGCGCAGTGCAGAAGTTCAATACTCCAAGCTTACACTACCTCCGGCCATCATTCGAAATGTTGAGGGTCTTGGGTTGACATGGAATGACCCATTAAACATTTTAAACCTAGAAGAATGCTCCTAGAACAAATTCAAAGCTTGAAACCCCAAAACTTCTTCTTGCAGCGGAATCACAGTGCAATTGTGAAACGCACTTCCATCTTCATGACTTGACCAAACACTGATCTTCCGACTGAGAAAAATGATTTCGAGATGATCCAAATATTCACAAAGGCCTCCTACATGGAAAAAAGTGCCAAAAATCCTTGATTCCTCCTCAAAATTGATGCCTTTGTAGAAGCGTAGCACTCCATGCAGCCTTTGCGCAACGAACCTTTGAGAATATTGTACTGGAGTGATGTCATGACTGATTATGATTTGACATTCTAACTAGCCCAAGAAACCCTATAAATTTGTGCCCATGATGACAATACATGCAACATAACCTCACTCATGATATTTTTATGAAACATGACCCCAGACTCACTTAACTCAACCTCTCAAGACATCAATGACTATTTTCATGAATCTTGGCATACTTTGACATAATTACATTGAATAATATAAAAATTATTATAAACTAAGACCCATAGCTTGATCTTCTACAAGATCATAGTCAAACCTTTATACATTTTTCAAGTAAACTTGAAAGACAAAACTTGTTTTCTTACTACTATGACTATAGGATACTAACATGTGGCTCTTTGTTGTAAATTCTTTCTCTATCTTTCCGAGAAAAAACTCTACAAATCTCCCCCGTTATGGTCTCCTCGACTCCCTTATATACTCAATTTTATCGTCTCCATCCCTCCACCACCTATGTATATAGTCTTCTTGACCCTTCTCATTACTTGCCACCCGCAGTATCTATTATACTTATTTGTCTGTCTATCCACCTCCTGTTGACACTGCGACTTTATATGTTGTTTGATTATATTTTATATTATAAAAATATATACAATTCACTTTTGTACCTTATTTACTTTTATTTAATTAATATAACATTTTTACAACTACGTTAATTTTTAATTAATTTAAATTGTTTTATTTATAGATTTAATAAATTATTTTATTTTAACATCTAATTACATTATTTTATTTACTTAAATTAAATTATAAATCAATTAAATTAAATTTATATTATTATTATTATTATATATATATATATATTATTATGGTGAGTTAGAAATTTACTTCGATAATCGTATTATTAACTTAAGCTTAGATATTTTCCAATATTAGCCGGTATGTATAATATTGCAATACATGCGGGTCATGCATATGTAGCTATCATATGGATTCCCCGTATGCATGCTAATATTCGCATTTTGTTTGTAATTGTAGGTGGGACATTACATACATCCCTCTTTCCGAAAAATTCGTACCAAAGTTAGGTTTTATCAATAATTATTTAGTGATTAGTATAATCACTTAATAATTGTGTTTCAAAATTGAATTCTTGTTTAACATGAGGGCGCTTTAAAATTTGTGTTTTTAACATTTTAGAATTTTACAACTATAATAGTCATGTATGCCCCTATCGGGTTCCCAAGCTATTCTAGAATCATCATATCATTCCTAATCTCTTATGCTCCCATCCTATCCGTCCTCTACTGGAGTATGCCATGGCATCAGCTATACTGACCTAACCATTCGTAGACCCTAAGGATGACAACGTCGACTATATCGAACTGATTTCTCAGTAGGAATCTGACGGTCATCATCACAGGTTTAGGGGAGTGTGACTCGCACTACCTAACATAACATGCCTCTGAGGATGATAGGTTATTGTCTCACCAACTGAATCCTTGTAAATATAAAACCACATCGTCAACTTAATCTCTCATAAATACTGAATCATAATGTTATCACAAAATTGTACTTGATTAGTTGTTGATCAGACAACTCAGTGTAACTATTTCAAACCAGATTTTGACTGAAGCTTAGCCTCTTCAATTTGAGAGGGCTCTCTCAAAGGGATTTTATAATATTGGTCAATGATAGTGCTAGATGGCTAACTCTACGGAAATTGTATCTTGTTTTTTATGATTGCAGGTTGAAAGAATGCAGGCTTACTACCATTGGGCTTATGGATTCAACAATCAGTAGTTTCAGTGACAAGGTTTCTTGACATGGAAGCTGAGGTAGAGAGAGGTCTTTAACAAAGGAAATTCACTCATAAAACATAGGAAAACACAGTCATTTCATTACTAAAGGAAGTTAGAGCATAGAGTTATAAATTCTGAGTAATAGAAATGAAATCTACCGCAAATGGTAAAACATAAAGATGTAGATCAATAAGACATTAAAAACCTCATGAGAATCTCAGGTTTGTCAAGAAGAAAGTCACTATGTATTACTGATATAAGTCAAATACATAAAAGCAGCAGTTTAGTGCAAAAAATCTCCAACCCCTCACTACTTCGATGCTTTGACTTTAAATAGACCTTCTTTACAATAAGGATGATTTGCCTGGTGGCTAGCCCATCGAATTCTCCTATGACACATCACATAACTTAAAGACATAACTCCTAACAGAAAATTGATAGCTATACCTTAAAGAAATCATCTCCTAATAGGACTCTAACTCCTATTTAATACATCTCTCTACCTTATCTTGTGAAACTGTTACATGACAGTTACAAAATAAGCATCACATGCTCGAAAGATACATGATAGGTTCATTACTACTTTACATATTTAAGACTCTCCTAGACATGTGAAACATAACCCTATTTTCCCAGAATACAAAACCCTTGTCTTCAAAGAGTTCTTTGGCTGATAACTTGTCTCCACAACACTTCCTCCAAGTCATAATTATTTTATGATAAGCTCCCTTCAAAATATCTCACTACGAAAATAGAACAGTTTCGTAGCGAGTTTTGGTAGCATTGAAAAATTAGCTTCTTCACCCAATAACTTTGCTCCTTTGTTGTTCCATGGTGTCAACCAAGTCATGAAACATCACCACCATCAATCTCCCTCCTTGAAAACTGTAAAAAGTGAATTTAGAGGCAAAAAGGCTGCTACATGTTTTTTCGTAGCCTTTTTCCTAGCTTTAAGCCTAGGAAACGCTACGAAACTATGTAAAAGTGCAGAAATTGCCCATTTTAAAACTGTCTCCAAAGAGTGACCTCCAGCTGCAAAAACTTGATCTTCTGCATGTAATGAACCTATCTAAAGCATATTTAGCCTCAACTTATGGTTCATGTGGTGTTTCCTCCTCATTTATGGTCAGTTGAGCAATGGGCTCATCAACCATAGTCATCTTCAAACCTTTCTTTTCCAGCTCTTCATGAATCAACTCCAATTGTTGTTCTAAGTCTTTCACTTGATCCTTCAGTGTCTTGTTCTTGGCTTGCAAGTGTAGATTCACTTTTTTGATGTGCTTGAGCTCTCCTCTTAGTGGTTGAGTCCACTTTATCAGTTTTTCCGAATTGTCCAAGGTCTTTGAGACACTTGTGACTTGATCCTCCCAAATCTTGCTCATTTGTTCAAAATGGATCCTTTCAACTCTATGCTTCTTTGCCTCCTTCTTCAAGACTGGCATCTCTTCCCTTGCCTCTTTCAACTGCTCCTTAAGGGCTTCTACCTCTGTCTTTTCAGTAATTTTCTCTTTGCCCTTCTTTTGCTTGATGATGAGATCTTCTTTTGCAGTATGATGCTTGGTGGTGGCTGAACAATTTCATTGACCTTTTGAGCTTCTTTTCTACTTTCCAAGACTTGTCTGGCATGTCTTGTCATTGGTTTTCTAGCTTGTAACATAAATCCAGCATCATCACCTACAAATTCTAAATTCTTAGTTGTTTTTCCTTTCTTAAGCTTCCTTCCTCCCTCGTCTATGTCTTCAGCTTGAACTATGAGAGTTTCTTCAATATCAATGGCATGCAAGATGTCCTCTAAGTTACCTTTAACATTTTTTGGCTCCTTGTAACCCTCTTGTTGCCATGTTTTCTAACTGTAGGCTTCTGTTTTGCAGGTGTAACTTTGGGTGTGTCAGCTTTCTACAAAGGCTCTGTCTCCGTGCTAACTGGTTCTAACTGCTTTGCCACTGAAGGTGATGGGATATCTCTAGGTTTGGGAACTCTTTTAGGAGTGACGGCATCTACTTCAACACCACTAATGAATAGAAATGATGACCAATATCTACCTAATCTCGTTAACTCCTACAACACCAAGTATGAAAGAAATAAGAATTGGAGGAAGGCCTAAAAAAAGAATACCAACATAGAGAGAGAAGACATAGAGGTTGGGGGGTGTAAAGAGAGATCCTCGGGAAGAAAAAGAGTTCAAATCGTTTCCAACGCACCATAGGCCATGAAGCCAAAAACTAGCAAAGAAATGAACACCAACATGGAATACAACGAATAAATTAAAGAAAAAAAAATATGAGAATAGAGATAGGAGTCTGAGAAAGTACACCAATGTAAGTGTACCACAATGTCCAAGTCTTCGAAAGGTGCATGATTGAAGTCGGTGAGGTGGTCACTACAACATACACAACTATTTTTGAGTAAAACCACAACATCCAATACGAAAACTCGTTAAGCCAACCAACATTTCCCATTAGATCACCATCACACTCTCTCTTCGAACACCCAATTGTTTAGAAACCGTAGACCTTTCCAGGGCATAAATAGAACCAAAGCACTGTGAAACCACTGTTTGAGACAAACATACATGACTCCGGAAAAAGAAAAAATGAAGTCCAAGAGATAACGAGTAATTCACCATGCACATGTCTCTCGACGTCGTAAGAACATAAAAGAAATCCCACCTGCAGCAGGGGATGGACCAAATTACACCATAAAACACGTAGAGGGAAAGCTCTGTAATCAGAGTTGAGGCTCGAGTGAATACTTGCCATGTTCATAACTAATGGAGGGAATATTTGCATGCTTGTGAATGTGGGGAGCTAGCCACAACACCCCTCTCTTAATTATTTTTTGAGGCAGTGGGATGGCGGGCTCGCCCCCAAAACTCCTACATACTCGTGTTAACCACCTTGATCAGGGGTTGGATGATTCCATTTTATCAATAGGTTTCAATGCTTTTTTATGGTAGTAAATACACTCCACTTGAGTCCCTTTGAAAGCCTAAATCTACTACCACAATACAATCCAATAAAATTTATAATTTTTTAGTATTTTTTGGGTGCTAAGCAGGATGATCACATGTTGCAGGTTGTCGTAGGGTTTTTTTCTTTGTGGCTGGATGATCACATCCTACAAGTTGACATCACGTCATGGAAAAAAATGGAAACTGATTAACGTGCTTTTTTCCAATATTGTGATTAGAGTTTCTATTGTGATTAGGTTGTAGCAGTGAGTAATGAGAATTATATGAGGATGAAAAGAGTGTCGATAATAGGTGAAAAGAGTGTCTAGAAATAGTATGGATAGATAGAAGCGATATAAGAAATAGTCGTGGACATATAGATCTAGTATGAGTGATATTGTGGCACACAAATAGATGGAACAGACTCACAAAGAGGGTCAAAGGCAAAGTAAACAATGGAAGTAGCCATGATTTCCCAGAATTTAAAGTTTAGCTACAGATTTTTGATAAAGCATCTGAACCAATCTTTCTACCCTGAATAAAACAAATCACACGTCCATCTACATATTTTTAGAAATTTCAATAGACAAGATGGTTGAGGATTACACAAACAATTGACTGGAAGGACAATAAATCTGGTCTGTTTCACTAGAGTCACATTGTTGCTTCGACCTCACTCGAAGGTGGTCATCATAGGCCAAAATCAGAACATTCAAATACGATAGCATGGCCTTTTTGGGTGATTTTCTATGGGATTTCTTATGCAACCAAAATTCTAAGGTGGAAATGTCACATGAGTTGAATTCAGAACCTAAGGCATCTAAATCATTATGCCATTAATCTGAATTGAAGACAAGGGCAAGAAAGTATGTGTCAGAGGATTTGCAGGATCTGGACGTTTACTCCCTGAGATTAGACATGGATCACCAAGTACACCCACCTCATGGGATTTTATCACCTTCATTAGTCACCTCTTATGAAGTGCCCTTAGACCTATTACTAGGCAACATAAGCTCTTCGACTCTCGATCGGATAGATATAGAGAAAGGTTTAGAAGCCTTGAATTTTATTAGAAGTATGTTGTCTGTGACCTAATGAAAAAATATATCCCTTGTCCCCTTTTAGCCTCATACCAAAAAAAATTGTGTGTGAAAAGGAAAGTGCGGTTGGTAAACCTGGTGATAGGGGATAAAGTAAAACTCCATGAAATCATGGATATATAGGATTTGACCATTGTGGGTCGCTTCTCGAGAAAACAAATAAATGATGAAACCCATAAAACATGGATGAACAAGAATTTTTTAGGATTGTTAGGTTACTCTTTGCACATGGTGGTCTTGGTGAAAGGTTGGTTGGTCTGGATTCTTTATTTGGGGATGATGTAAACAGAATTATCAAATAACATTGTACTTAGAGCTAACAAGTTCTCTTTTTGATGAAGTGGCACCTAGAATTCGATGCTAATACAACACACATCGATTTCGTCGAAGCCTCTCACTAATACTATGGTTTGATGAAGTTTTCAAGGGAATTGGCAATGCCTTGGGTTTATTGTATGATATAGACAATTCTTACAGGGATTTAGGTTAATGGGCATGACCAGAATTCTAGTTGGTATGGATCTCTCAAAGGAATTGGCAGACTCGACAATGATCATAAAGGGTTTTACAATATTTTGTCAATCTCTAGATTATGAAGGAATACCTTTTAGGTGTAGATGATTGGGTGTGAAGGAATGCTCACTCCCAAATACATGACAAGTTTGTGTTCATAAAAATCAATAAAAAGGTGAAAGAATTTCTTAGAATTTTCTGACAAAAGGTTCTAGCTAGAGATATACTCTCAAGTCCATTAAAGAAAGTCCCATGCAAAATCCACCAATAGAGGATCTAACAACATCTTAGTCAAAGCATCCAAAGAAACTCAACCATGGACAAGACAAATCAGATACTTCAAGCATATTTCCCCTCCCTACTCTAATCCTCATTTAGGGAGGTAGGGTTAGAAAACCTTATTAATGATTAGGCTGGTGATTTTCTCCCAAATCCCTCAAAAATTAATCTACCTAAGCCCCTTCCCCTTATCCCTCTTGATGGGTTGGGTGGTTCACAAAGGAAATTGTTTCATTATCATGATCTCTTTCAAAAATTATCCCAACCTTTCAACTGAAATGGAATCCCACAAGGACCCCCAATCCTTTAATTTTATAAAGTATACTTAGGCCTAGGACCTTAGGAGTCCCTATCTTTTCAAGTGGGGTAGAAGGAGGTTTAGGGGCTCTATAAGAAAATGACTCGAAACCTTCTCAAAGAGGGAGAAATTTGTTCTTATCTATGCCTCAGAAGCAAATCCAATACTGAAGTCAGAAATGGCATATAGTTGTCTCTAATGGGGTACTTAGAGAAAATTTCCCTAAAGATAATCCCAAATGAATTCCTTACTTTAAAATCAAGGAATGGCTAATTCTTCAAAATTTGCCATAAAAAGTTAATAGTTACCAACCTTCTATCACCTTATTGCAAGGATTAATGACTGACAAGGAATAAGATGGTTAAAGACATGCCCAAGCTTGATGAATCTATTTCCACCCTTTAAAAAAAAAAAAAAAAAAAATTACAACTAATTGAGTGTGATTATCTGCATAAGGAAGAAAAGAACTATGCTTCAATGCACACCCAGGTGACACAACGCACCTCTAATCTTTCACTTTCACAGACCAGATCGATGCTCTGACCTCTCTGCAGCCACAAATAAACCAAATTTTATGTATTGTGCGTTACGGTTGGCAGTTCAATGGAACTATCACCCCCTGTTTTTCCGATGGAATATAGAGAATCAGGGGGCTTCCTTTGCAATCGAGTTATAGATCCCTGGTTCTGTGTATTGGTGTTGCACAACTTGGTTCAAATGTTTGAACCGAATCCCACACGATTGCCAAATTTAAACCTGACTTGGAACCTGGCCTGGTTTACACTTTTCGGGGAATAAAAACACAGGTTATCATATTATAATAGGAAAACCAGTACATTGTTCGATGTTTATTGGAGAAAAAAACACCATCATAGTCCAGATCAACCGATCCTCAGAACATATTTTCAGCTATATTATTTTAGACTCTAATCTGAATCTTGTCTCCAGTAATATGATTATATAAGGCATCTACAATAATCATTGTGAGTAGATAAAAAGAACAGTATTCGTAATATAGACTAACAAAACTTTGTCATAAATAGCTAGATGCATCAAAATTGAAATTAATTATTCAAGCATCACACCACTGGGAAATATCTAGTCCGCCCAAGAACACCAGGACTGTAGATGTTGTAAAAGAACCTGCCAGGCAACGAGTTGAGGCCCTTTTTTGACAGGGCATCCGTAACAGTGTTGTGTTCCTAAAAAATATGTTCAAAAGAAATACTCTAAAAAGTATCTTCAAGCCAACGATCTGTCTCATCCAATTGTAGAGCAGAGGGGTGGCAAGGGACGTCTTCCGCAGATCCATTCAATGACTACCCTAGAATCTCCATACATCTGGATCGCTCCAACATTAATTCTTTTAGCCCCAGTATAGAGACCCCATACTACGATCACCTCAGCCCTGGTATTTGAGTCAGAACCACCATTCCAATGAAAATGTAGAACCGGTTAGACTTCTATACGAAATCCGCAACCACAACACCCATCTGTGGCAGCCCCGGCAGAGTAGCCGGCCGGAAACAGAGCCACCAATTCTCTGTGTGGTTTAACCTTAATACACTTCCCGACGTATTCTTGGTAAAGATCGCATATCCAATCACTTAAGAGGCCAATATCGAAAAAAATTTCTTCAAATATCAGGGCGTTCATACCACGCCATATTCCCCATATGACAAAAAGGATCAAGGCATCGTACTCTATTCAAAGAAGAATTTCAAAGCCACCATTTCCGTACTAATCATATTCGCAACCTTTATAGAGGAATTTCAAAGCCAACATTGCAGTACTAATCATATTCGCAACCATTTTTTAAAAATTTTGTTAGTTAGAAAATAAATCAAAATCTAATAGTAAGAACTCTTATTAACCCTAGAAATATTTCAAAAAGATTAAAGTCATAGACTAGATGGACTCCTAATGTACTTCTTTTTGGGAGTACTATGATTTCATTAAAGAGGTACTTCTTTTTGGGCTACTATGATTTCATTAAAGAGGACCTTTAAAGAGTGGTTGAGTTTTCTGGATGTATAGGTAGAACCTTAGTAGCATTTAACTCAACTTCCATAGCATTTATTCAAAATTCCAGCAATCCCTTTAGATTTGAAAGCTTCAAAGCAATTTCACTTTATCTTTCTGGATTGGAAAGCTTCAAAGAAATTTCACTTTATAACTATATATACAAAATAATTTGGAAGGACATGGTTTGAAGGTTGAAATGCATTCTATCTAAGCACATTTTGTGAGTCCTACCCTAACCCCCTTATTTAGAGACTTTATTAGTGTATGAGGCCATCGTGATTGAACAAGGCCCTTTAAATAGTAAATATTACTCATTGTAAAATTAGCCATCTATTTAATAAGACCTAAATTAATTAGTCAACTATCATTATAAGTGGGATCATAGGTAATTAAGATTCTCTATGGATAGCTATACATTTAGTATAATGCCATATAATGCTTTATCAAGAATTATTATTGTATTTGGAGCATTATTCTTTGGGTTTGTTTCCTTCAAGAAGTAAGAGAGCATAGCTTTTTATTTTTATTTATCAAATAATTTTTTCTTCAGGTTAATCTCTCTTTTCTCTTTTATTTTTTTTGTTCAACACTACATTTTATGTGAATGCTTTGAAGTTTTGGGATTACATACACTACAAGTGGTATCAAAACTCTTTCTTAGGCATGAAGTGGGAGATATTTTGGGCACAAATTAGATATTTGTTTCTTTTTGTTGATTTTTTACAAGAAAAAGACGTCGACATCATTTAGGTCAATTTTTGAAATTTTTATGTAGAATTTGGAAAATCCATGCTAAGATTTGAATTTCTATTAGAAAAATACTCAATTTCAAAAAGAAAAGTGTTCAAAACAGAGTCTATGAATTGGAGGTGTCACTGATTTAAAATCAATATTTCATAGAGTTTTTTTTAAAACAAATGTAACTTTCGTAAATTGGATATCTTTTAATAGAGTGCACAAATTTTGATCAGACTAATACTAATAGATTCAATGAAGCTATGCCACTTCATAATTGGGGTTATAATAACCAATCAGAGAAGTATAGTAGTTGTGATTATCTTTAACAAGTTATTTTTTGGTGATTTTCTTTATTCTTGGGTCAGGAAGCTCTTAAATATTTGAATTCTTTTTTTAGGGGCATATTTTGGCATCTCTAAATAACATAGTGATTTTTCATTCCATGGGTAAAACTATGGTGTTATCACCCTAGTAATTTCTTAGGTCGTGGGATTTTGATTTATAGTTAAAGAAAACTAGGGGTAACCAAGAACCTCTTTTGGATTTCAGGATCTAGCCTTCCTAAATTCCGGAGAGGGATCTCTCCTCAAGATTTAGCTTGATTTTGTTATAAGATTTTAGGCTAGGTATGATTGGACAATTGGTTTGTTTTGAATGTTTGGTGGGAATAAAAGGTACTTCAAGGTAAACCATAGAGGGATCTACCAGACCATTGGGCTATGGAGTCAACTTCTTGGCAAGCAGAGCTAGGAAATAAGGTCAAAAGAGCAAATGTAATAAGGGCGGGGTAGATGACCTTCAAAGGGTTTGGAAATAGGCTTTTTGATGAAATGGCAAGATTTGAACAAAAGGGCAATGAAGGATCCTTAAGTTACACAAAAGAAGATGAAAGAAAGGGATCAAAAGGGACTAAGAGCAATTAAGGATTCTTAATCTGAATATTGGCAGAAAACATATCAATGAATAACTAGTAAAAAACAAGGAGCTTTTGACACTAATCATGTTTAAGCTTTCATAGTTATTCATTTAAGACAGAAAACATATAAATGTATGTATGGAACTTTAGAAAGATAAACAGTGAAAACAAGAAAATACTTGACTTATCTGATGAACACAAGAATCCCGAGTTATGATGTCTGTTTGACTTAGTTCCAGTCTGCTGCTTTACAAATCGACTCACACAAACTCCCAATGTATTCAGTAAAAATTTCTATAGTAGTCTTGACAAATTTTATTCCACCATAAATACTTTGAAGAGTGAAGTATTTATACAAAATTATTACAAAATATCTGAGAGACATGTAGGAATATCTCTAGGAGAAAATAAATATTATTACATAAAAAAGAGGGACAGCTGCAAAACAAACTGGCAAGCTGTCCTCTTATCAAGAAAAAATAGAACTGATTTATCTTATCAAAATTGATTTGTTGCTTTGTTGTAGCTACTTGCTGGCACTTGAAAACAGTATCTTGTTAGAAGATAGCTTGGAAGACAATATTTCCAATTTACATCCTTTAACCTGTGCTTCACCTATGATACTCTTTCACGTTGCCATTTTTTTACTTTACTGTTGTAAAATGAAGAATTACAACAGTAAATATTGTTTTAACTGTTTCATTCCCGGATACTCTTTGACTCTGCTCTTTCACCTGATACACTTTCACTGCAAATTTTACCCTTTGATAATTGTAAAGATGAAAAAACTCACTGCATTTTTTCTACTTTGTTTGTATGTTGTTATATCAAATCAGTGAATTCCTGCCATTGCTGATCACTTGGTATCTTCAGGCTTTTCAGTTTTTTGTAGCTTTCATCAACCTCAGTGTACTTTGCAAAGTTTGGCTTGACAATGAAGATGTGCTTAATTTCATTTTGTAGAAAAAATAAGTTCTCAAAGTACTCTAAGATAACTTTGCTAGTTGGGGAACCTTGTGGCAGAGGCTTGTTTACCTGTTCTTTGGCATATGCTCTGATCTTCTTTTCATAATCTGTTTGAACCATTAGTTTTTCATTAAATCCATGAATGTCTGGAAGGTCTGCTTGTGTTAATATAATGTATTTGGCCAAGAACTTTGTTGTTGACAAGTTCATGTCTTTACATCTTTCCTCCAAGTTGTTCATTATATTCCTTTTACTTAGGTCCTTTTTTATTTGTAGTATGGTTTTAGTCCTATTCTGAATTTTCAGTGCTTCAAGCTCTTCTCTATTTTTACTATTTAGAAATGTAATAAGCTTTAAAGCTTGAGATGTCTTATCGGTAAGCTCCTCTTTTGTTTGTTGAATTTCTACTTGTGCAGCTTTGAATAGATCTTTTTGTTCATAAATGATTTGAATGGAAGGCCACTGTAGATGTATGCCTTGAATTATGTTATTCAAAAGATAGTTTTTGATATATTTTACCTGTTCACTGAGATTGACTTGTTTCTATAGAGTCTTTACCTGCTCTTGAAGTCTGTTTGCTCTTTGTTCATGTCCCTTAGATGTGATTAAAGCATTCTTGTATGAGGATTCGAGATCTTTATTTGTTTTCTTTAAATTATTGATCTCAGTGTTCTTAAGAGACATTTCTTCCATAGATTTAACTATATCTATTGTACCTGTTGCTTGTTGTACCTGTGATGTAGATGATCCAGTGGCAGAGGTATCTATAGATGTTATTGACACTGTAGTTTCCAATACTCCTTTTGGTGCCAAATGCTCTGCCAGTGTAAAAGGAACAACAGTACTGACAGTTGGAATGACTATAGGAATGGAGACCTCATTTGCTATTTTCAATGTTTCATTTTCCTTCATCAAAGTTTCTGTTTGATTCTCCATTTCTTTGATTTGGGTTGTCATCTTCAATACGAGCTACATAGTCTCATCCTTTTCTTTTTGTTGTTGAAGAATCTCCTTTGCCTGTGGATGCTCACTCTGTGGAAGTTTTAGTTGTTTTCTTAAGGCAGCAATATCTTCATTCTTTTGCTTTATGAGTTCTTTAGCAACCTCAATATTGGAAGGATCCACCCCAGTTTCTATAACCAAATCTTCTAAGGACTTGATCATCAAATCCTTAGCATTTAATGATGCTTTGTCTAATTTCATTTGAGTTTGTAAATTAGATACAGTCTTTTGTAGCATAGTAGCACTCATAGTTTTGTTAACCACTTTTGAATAAAGCATTTCAGTGGTACTCCTGTGGAATTCTATCTGATCCAATTCATGTGTTGTATCAGTGTCCATCTCTACATCTGTTTTAGTATAATCAGCAATTGACTTTGGATCTGTAATGGTGGGTTTCAGAAATGACATGCTCATCTTGTTGGTGGAGTAATCAAAAGTAGTAAGCAAACTGTCTTTGTTTCCTGGCTTTTCTTTAAGAAATTTAGAATAAACCTCATTCTTAATTTCCTCATTTCTTTCTCTGATCTGTTTGAATTTTTTCTGGATATCTGAATCTGTTTCTTCTATTGCTTTGGAAGACGAGGGAGCTTCTGAATTTACCCACATTTCCACTATTTCTTTGTCTTGTTCCTATGTTGAAATTTGATCTTTCTAAATTTCTGCTAGGGTCTCATTCACAATTATAGTGGCTTCATCATTATCTAACCACTGATTATCTGTATCATTGATTTCAATAGCCTTGTCTTTCTCAACATCGGTCATTTTTTCCCTTTTGTTGTAAATAATTTTAAATTTATTTTCTACAATGGTCTCTGCTATATAGCCTTCTTCCTTCCTGGTCCTTTTGTTTGAAGCTTCTTTCTGCTCAATGACTATTATTGCTTGTGAACTATCTATTTGTCTCTCCTTCTTTGTATTGGTAGAAGGATCAATCAATGTAGTTTCTATCCATTCCATTTGATTTTCATATTTTTCAATTTCTGGTCTGGACTCATGAGAGAATGGTGTTAATTTACATTTGAACCTTATGTTACTAAAAATTCCTTGAAGATCATAGTTCCAATAAAAGCTTTCTTGGAACTTGAATTCTGACAATTTGCTGACTATTTCTTTCAAGGCATCCCTGTTATATACTATGAATGGACCTATTTGATTTTTGAGTTTAAACCGTGTCTTCTTTTTGAAAGCCATAAAATTTACTACATCTGCATTCAAAATTTGCCTCAAGTATTCTAAAGCAAAAACCCTGATGGTTAGAAATTTGGGCAGCTTGTAAGGGGCCAGGGTTGCTCCAAATATCCTTAGTTCTGTGTGATTTTCATATAAGTACCAGTCACCTACTTTGCATTTTTCATACAACTGTAGAATTCTCTTTATTTCCTCATTAACCCTTGGTTGCTCTGTCTTGTTCAATAAACTCATGGTTGGTTTGATAAACAAATCTGTGAAGTCCTTGTAGCTGAATTCATTTCCATCCCTTCTGAGTAATGAAGTCCAAAGTACCACTGAAAGGGGTTTGCCTTCAACATCCATCTTCTGCAATGCAATTGGGAACTATTCTGCTTGGAAAAAGAGGAAGAGGTGAAATAGATATGATGAATATCTAAACACTCCTTCTTCAGGCAACTTGGTTAACTGATAATGTATATTATCAGCAATGAATCTGGCAAAATTGAATACCATTGCAGGAGGTTGCCTTGGGGATAAAGTAGAAAGGAAGGCTAGAATTGATGCATCAGTGAACTTATCATTAGAATAACCTAGAATGAAGGAAAGCATAGATATGATTTGTCTGGAAGATTCAGGAAAATCAGAGGTGGAATAGGGTGGATTTACTTTTGGGAAATCAACATGAGTAGGCATGAAGTTTTGCAGAATCATAAACTTCTTAGGGAAATCTAAGTCTAGGTGCAACTGAGTTAAATCTTCAATGGATAACGAGACTACTCTTGGATCATGGTTCAACTGAAGCATCTGATTAATGGATTCTTTAGTTATAGAAAGAAAGACCTCTCTATCTTTGTTTACAATACATCTCTGGTCAGGGACATAGTGTAATTGACATAGTCTAATCAAGTCTTGAGCTAAATGAGTGATTGGGACCACATATTTAGGCAAGTTCAAATCCCCTAAAGATATATCATTTTCAACTTTTTTCACAAATTTCTCATGGCACCAGTTATGCACTTCAAATAGATAAAACTCTAATGTAGCATCAGCAATTCTGTAGTCTAAATCAATTAAGGAACTGCTCTCTTCAGAAGTAATAGGTGGCTGCAAAGGTCTGACCACTTCAGTAGAAATAACTATTAGGGTTGGGGTAGGCTTATTTATTTTAGAAGATTCAGGCCTTGGAAGCTTTCTTGAAGCAAATTTTTGGGTTTTTGGACCTCGAGTCTTAGGGGTGACCTGTTTTCTTGTAATTTTAGGTAAAAATAAGAAATATTAGACTGTTTTCTTAGTTAATTTTGAAAACAGGGGCTAATTGAGCAGATCTTGGAGAAATTTGGGAATTTGGGCAAGGGTTTTGAGATGAAAACACAGGTTTTCAAAGTGCAGAAGACTGAAACAACGGTTCAATGGCTTTTGGTGTAATTTAAATCAAATTGAACAGTGGAAATTTCCTTCAAATGGCCGAAAATGGCTTTAAAACAAAGTTAGGAGAAATGGAAAATTCTAGAAAAAATTTGCCAGGGTTCGCCCTCTTATTTCAAGGTTTGGGTATTTCTCAAATTGGAAATTATCTTCTTTTCTTCAATAAAACAGATACACAATTTTAATTTTGATCTTTGAATGTATAATTTGGCGAGTTTTGGAACACAGAGAAATACCTTTTGCAGGTATTCTGGTGGTCAAAGAGGGTTTGCAGGTTGGTATCGGTCTTCAAACTAGTCGCAGCGACTTCTATGGTGAAGTTCTCTGGTGAAATCTGCTTCGGGGGGGGGCAATTGAACAGCAAAGGTTTTGAACTGAAGTCTGAGCGTGATTTCTCAATGGGCAAAGGTGCAAAGGATAAGAAAACAGTGAAAAATCAAGGTTAAAACCTTAAATTTTATTAATATGCAATGCATTGATGGCAGGTTACAATCAATGGTGGGAGAAGTTTTGCTTTGAATGCGAAAACCATTTAGTGGTATCGCGTGGCTTTTAGGATGTAAGTTTTATTTCAATTTTGGAATGTGATCAAATGGAATTGAGACACGTAGTAGTGGGTGGTTTGGGAAAACAGCTTTTATCGCGCAACTTTTATCAAATGTTGAACGATTACTTTTGTCGTGCGATATGCAATCTGCGTCGTTGGATCTTGAAAGGCGATGTGAACGGTCAGGATGACTTGGGAAGTTGTGGGGGAAAGGTAAGGTGGGGCCGAGCTTTTATTTTGAGTCGTTGATCTTGAAAAGCAAAGATCTACGGTGTGAGATAAACACGATATCGGGGAAAGGTGGGGCATGAAGATTAGTTGTCGTGTTTATCTAAGACCGTTGGATTAAAAGAGCATTGGTGATCAGGTGGCTAGGGATGAATCGCGAAAATGTTGGATTAATTGATGAAGCTTTATGTATAAAAGGAGTTTATACATAAAACAAAGTGAATGGGGCGGGTTAATAAAGGATTTAACCAAGGTTTAAACTTTGGTATAGGGGTATATAACGGGCAAAGAGGGGTAAGGTTAAAACTATAACCTTGGGTAAAGGTAATACGGAAATGGGAGTAATGGTGTAAGTATTCTTTTTTCCACGCTATTTTATATACACAGTATGTAAACAAAATGCACATTTTGCAAATTTAGTTATATTATATAGTTTTAGATTTATTTAAAGTTCTAAAACTATATGGGAGCGGGGATATTTTATTATGGGTAATTTAATATCAAAGGGATAATTTCGGGATGTATTTTCAACATGTGAGTAATATCTTTGATATAAAAAGCAAATAATAAGGGATTTTTGGGGATATTAGATAAAAAGGAGTTATATTAATAGGACTAGGATTTGTTATAGGGAGTTCATAAAATAAGTTAGAAGTTAATATGAATAGGGGAAAGTGAATACTCAATAAATACATTTGTATGACTAAGTAAAGTGAAACATCTTCAAGTAAGTTTATCATTTCATGATTTCACCACTTAGCATAAAGTACTTTATGAGGGTTGTCATATTTTTTAAAATGGAGGGAGTTAATCCAATGGGCATTTATGTAACATTTAAGTAAGAAAAGAGTTCTCACTTATGAAGTTAAATGGTGATGAGTGCATGAAGGGTAAATGATGCAATGTCCGGGATTAATTTAGAAACTTAACATTTTCAACTAATTAGTCATTGAGCCTTGGGTCCGGTCCCAACAAAAGTCAAGGAAATGCCTTGAGCCTCTTTGACTGATAGTCTAGAATATCAAATTTCTATGGGGAGGGGAAATTAGTTATTTATAGCCTAGTGAAATATATTTACAATGATGTTTCCCACCTTCTTCTACCTACCCAGTCATATCTTCTAACATTTTTTCTTCTATTTTAATCAAATGCATTTGAGCTAGCAACCTTACAACATTTTATTCTTTTTTGAAAGAAGTAAACTATCTAATTCTATACTTATTTCATCCAAGAATCCAGATTAAACTGTTGGATTCTTTTATTCTCTACCTGACTACTGAATTGTCATGATTAAACTGTATGACAATTCTTCATTCTCTATCTAAAACAAGTAAATTGAAACATGATAAGTCAAGATTAAATTGTTCAACTCATCGTAGATTATGGCATTTACTGACACTCTGCCATAATATTCTGCAAAAATTAAAAGTAATGGCATTTGGATTTGCGCACTTTCATGTTTTATTCATCTTTTTTATTTTGGGGTATATTATTTTTTCTAAGTCCTTTGATTTTTCTTTTAGGACTTTTTACCCTCTTTTTGATTTTTCATTTTTTCATTTTTTACAAAATATGGGAAAATAACTTGCAGAAAGCAAAGTTTGTACATATTTACAAGACTACCCTCAGTCAAGTCAAAATTATGAATCCTATATTTATAGGTTACTAACATATGGTTGGGGAAGAGTACACATAGGAAAACAAATAGAATCACATTATCATAAACCCTTAAAACCATGTTGGTATCCCTTCGAGTAACACCACATTAGATGCTACTTATATATGGAATCTTGCTTCCACAAAATTTTGAGTATAACTAAAGTCCCCTAGGTATACCTAAAGCCTATTTTAGATCAACTAATTGGTTGCCTTGTTGCTATAGTACACCAATAACAACACTCAAGGAGTCACTCTTTAGTACTTGTGTAGTCGAGTAGTATGGATAACGCCACAATTGAGCCTCCTTAGTTAGTGTTCTAAGATATTAGGTTGAGTACTATTGTTGGACCCCATACATATATCAAAGAGCTATTTCTATTGGTGACTACGTTTTCCTTGGGACACAACAACCCTTTTCAGTAAGCACACCCATGGTGGATACCTATAAACCACCTCATACCACTTCCCAAACAATATGACTATTTTCTCTACTTCAAACTAATGTTATTAGAACCAGAATGGTCATTGAAGTGGTCAACTCTAAAAATGTGATTTGGACCGGAATTAAAAAAAAAACAATTGACCAATACATAAAATATTCTAATTTTGAATAAAAACATATACATTCATGTTCATCCATATCCCATATATATATCACATAAGGGTTCATATAACCAAAATAGAATTGAGTTCAATGTATCTTTGAACCAAATATACATTAACAACAAGGCTTTAAATAGACTTTGGAGTCCAAAAAAAATCATGCTACAACAAATAATTACATATTATCAAATTTCCTCATGAAGAACCCCTAATCTCCTAGCATACATTATTTGGCATTTGACTCCACAAACCTTGAAACTAAAGCTACATCAAGCAAACGAATGTTTTTGTCCTAGTTAACAATGGAAATACTCACAATTTCATTCACAAGAGGGTGGTAGAAGAATCAATTTCTTTATGTACTCATTGCACAACTTTCAAATTATGATCACCAATGGAGTTATGATGAAATGTGGGGGAAAATGTGAAAATGCCGAATTCCATATGGCATAATTTTAGCTCAAAAACCATCTATTTTCCACCAACATAAGTGGTTGTGATATAATATTAGGGGGGAATGGTTATGCACATTGGGATCAATTTTCATGGATTTCAAAGAACTCTATATGAGATTCACTAATGAGGCTCATATACACACCCTTCGAGGGATCTAGGTAGGATCCCCTGAAATAGTCATTACTCATCATATGGAGAAGTTATTAAATAAAGGTCACTCTTGCAATATTTCCCAATTTAATGCCATACAAGTTATGGATAATTCAACACAACAAATCCACCTAGATCTATAGTTGATCCTGAAAAACATCATCGGGTCTTTGAGACACTAAAGGGTTTACCCCCTTCTCAAGGATGGCATGGCCATGGCATTCCCATAATTCCAGGGAATCAACAACCAAATGTATATCCTTATCAACACCATTTTGAAATAAACTATGAAATAAAAAAGATCATTCAAGTGTTGAAAAGTGTAACTAGGTTTGGTCTTCATAATGACATGTAATTGTGACTTTTGTAAATGATGTAATGAAGAAAATAAAATTATTATTGTAAGCCTTGCTTCATGGGTTTCATGAGAAAGTGATCTTATTTTAGATGGCTCCCATTGAGAGCCTTAGGATTTATTATTTAAAGTCAAATAGTTAACGTCATGTATGAAGATCTCTTCTTGAGCATATGTCAATTTATATGAGTCTATAAAGTTTCGATTAGCCCTCCAAAGACAAGCACGGTTCTCCTCTTCATGTCGAATTCAAAATAAGGTGACAAATTCATGTTGCCTCACATTAAGGAGACACATCTATTCGACAAACTCAATTCGGCTTATTTATGGGACCAACTACCATATATACATGGATAGGGTCACCAAATATGATATAGTACAAAGTTCATATTCTCTGAGATTTCAGAAAGAAATCAAAGTCTGAATGTCACAGTCAATAGTTCAGATATCTCTGATTTTTTCGGATTGATGGATAGTGAAATAGTCCGGTCATCCCTCTCTGATATATGCTCGGATCCCTTCACAGTTTGCTGACTACTATTTCGGGCCAACCATAGTTTAGATCTCTTCAGGAAGACAATTTGTATCTCTTTAGAAATACAATTTGGATCCCTTCAGAAGATAGTGCAGTCATGGTCTCGGTGTAATAGAAGTGTTAAGGGTATGGTGAAGTTACAAGAAAAGGTGCCCTAACTACTCGGTGCCATGACAATGAGAGGATCTCACCATCCTTCGGTGAGATCAAAGAAAGAAGCTCGATGACCTCACTCTTGGTGTTACTACAGTCTTGGTACAATATTGGAAGACCTCAGTGCTATAATAGAAACGAGACCTTAGAGGTATCATCACAGTGACAAGGATGACCGTGATAACAGTGACAAAGAGGAGTTAGAGAAGACAGTAAACAGGACTTGTGACTTGGTCATGGAGTGACTTATAGGTCAAGGGTCATGGTCTTGGTATTCAGAATCATCTATAAGAAGAATTTGTGTGGGTTTTCTACTCTAAGGGTGAGAGGTTTTGGCCCTGGCTCATAGCCTACATTCTATGTCTCTTGTCTATTTATGTTCATGCATTGGCCATTGTTTGATCGAAGAAGAACACTAATAAACTAAGAAGAAAAATATTCTAATATGAAGAAGTAAAAAGAATTCACAAACAATCACTAATTAAAATAAATCACCTAATGTTAATACCCTAGATTTCTCAACATGGTATTAGATCTAAGGTGCTAAAGTCAAAGTAAGCCTGAATATAATCAAAGAGACACTCAAGGATCAAGTTTCAAGAAAGACATCTAAGAAAGTTGAAGGTTATCAAAGAAAAATATCAGGATCTACAAATCAAGGCAAATAGAAGTCTACACCAGCAAGAGTGTGTCATCCTATATTCCTTAGCAAAGGACCACAAAGACACTCATCAAGATGAATATATCTACAAAGAAAAATAGCCCAATGTACAAACATCCAAGAGAAGGACTTCAAGGACAAAGATCCCATCATCTTGGAGAAAGTCGAAACTTTAGAAGAATTGTTGATCTACACTCATTCCCCACCGAGGAATTCTAAGTATTGTGAAGGCTACAAGGCTAAAACTTATTTCCATTAAAATCTATAAGGAAAGTTACCTCTCATTGAAGAAAGGATCCTTTCCTTGTACTGGAATAAGATCATCTAAAAGGGAGCACTAACACATCTTCTTCAACCATCATCAAAGTGATCAAGTTGAATATTTCATCTTCACTTTTCAAGTAAGTATCCTTCATTATTTAATCAAATTTGGTAAAATGACTTCATGTTTACAAGTAGATCCATAAGATGGTTGGGTCATAGAAATTACTTGCATGGAAAAAGGAGTATAGACATATTCTTCAAAGAAGGTGAAGTTATTGAGCACATCAATGAAAAAGGTCTCCTTTGAATACATGGAAAGGGATTCTTATGAAAGGTCCCCTCATATAGAAATATTGGAGACATCAAAGAGATTTATATGATAAGATTGTAAGAATAATCTCGAAAGATGTGATAAAGCAAGTCAATCACTTAGACCTTATCTACACAAATTTGAAGGTATCAGAGAACGAAGGGATATCTTCATAATATCTCAACTAAGAGATCTGGGAGAGATGATAAGAATATAGTCATAATTGATCTAAATGAACTAAATGATGAACAAGGTAACAAATGTACATGAGATAAGAAAGTTACCTCATTTGAAAACTTGTGGTTTCTATGCTAGATAGAAGAATACAAGTTAAGGGAAAAAGTGTTGAAGGTAAAAGGATTCAAACATTTGCAGGAAGGAAAGGGAAGTTTTTGAAATTTGGTCCTCAGAAAAGATAGAAGAAAATAGCTAAGATTCAATGCTATGGAAAAATAATGGACACTAAAGGAGAGATTTTCCTAAAGGGACAATATCAAAAGAGGAATAAAAGAAGCCCATGTCATCGAAAAGATGGAGGAAATCGAAGATAATAAGTCCAAGAAAAGAGGAAGTAAGAGATCTCTACTATGATTGAGATATTATGCCTCTCAAAAGGTCTTGTAATAGCTCCTAAATATTTTTTTATAGGACATGGATATAATAAATAATAAGATGCATTATGGCATCATGGAAGCATTAGAAACAAGAGCCTGTGACATCACCATAGGGAATCATGAAGGATGGATGGAACAAAATCCATGGCAATCAAACATGAAGGATATAGCTATTGGGAACCTTTTTGGAAATGTAAGAAAATTAAGAAGTCATCTAGGACAAGGCTCGTCATACATCAAGTCAAAAAGGAAACATCTGTCAGATAGGGATATGCAAGATCCTCAAGATTCTTTTATGGAATCCTCATCAGTGGGTTCACCAATCTAGAGAGGAAGAAAGTGTTTCATCAAGAACTCCAACTTGTGGAGTTCATGGGATGATGGTATGATGACATAAGAGATGAAGCAGATCAAAGGGTTGAAGATATTTTCAATCAAGGAAGTCGCAGAAAGAAGCCTAAATGACCTAAAGGTAAATAAGGTATGTATGCTTGTATTTAAAATTATAATGTCATGTCGTATGGTTGCAGGTAACATGGATCACTACTTCTATCTTGAGAAACATGCTTACAGGAAAGGAATCTCCTCCTCTGAAAGGTTTCTGAAAGGCATGGTTCACACTAGATGAAATGAACATAATATGTCCTCATATGAAGTATGAGGTAATTGACTACAATTGAGGAACTCTTATTGAAAGCTCTTGGGAATGAAATGTGTGAATAAAGGAAGGAAGAGATCGTGAGATATGTAACCATGGTAAAGAAAATCAACATCCGAAATACCAAGAAGATTTAACTAGAAAATAACCCGGAAATATATGAAGGCTTTGATAGAAGTCTGGAAAATATGAAGACCCTTGAAAATGGATATATTTGGGAAATGTGTCAACATGTATGCAGGATGTTGATACCTACAGGAATATGTCATGATGAAAGACCATCACAAAGGTAATTTTGATTTAATTGTTCATTTCTTATCTTTGAACAAATATCTGGATGGGCTTATGCAAGAATGCCAAAAGGAAGAACTGTGGATGACCTCCAAGAGGACCATATCGAAGGATGTAAGATCCTTTTGGAAAATATGGCATGAAGAAAGCAACATGCCATGAAGGAAGGCCAGATGAAAACTGATGGATCACTTTCTGATGAAAGGAATGATGACATGACCGACTCATGGATGAAAGTGATGGATAGTTTGTGCCCTATGAAGAAGTCCAAAAATATTAAGACTCCATAATGAACAAGAAATTCATGACATTTAAGGAAGGAGTTCTTCAATGTAGTTGGTTGTCCCAATATCTCTACCCAAGGAGTTGTTTCAGGTCCCTGATTAAGAGGGAGTCTGGAAACAAGTTTATTACTTGGAAGAAACTTGGAAATTCCTAAGCCAAGATGGAGCTTAGGTACATTCTTTGTGTAGGAATGAGTACATTCCTTTATTGGAATATTTCCTCCCTAATTGAGAAGGAGAGATAGACGCGTCATTATTGTCTTTAATTGGGAAGACATAATGGAGGATTGGGTAATAATTTGGCATCTGATGCTCTTTGAGGATGATACAGTGCATCCAAGATAATATTAGTCATAGAGGACTGTATTGTTTGAGGACTGGGAATCCAAGTCAAGTATATTCCAAGTGGAACACACCCTGAGAACCCGGGTAGGGTATGTTCGAAGAGATACAATGATGAGGGTGTCTATAAATCATTGAGCTCAGTTCTTGTGGATAGATAGAGTTGTTATTCAAGGACTTACTATATGACAATGTTGGTTGATATGATTCTATAAATATGGGTTACCAATCTGATTCTTCTTATGAGAAATTTTTCAAATTGAAAATGACCAAGTGCCATTATGAATACCTCCCTAGTTAATAGGGAGTGTTGAAAAGTGTAACTAGGTTCAATCTTCCTAATGACATGTAATTGTGACTTCTGTAAATGATGTAATGAAGAAAATAAAATTATTATTGTAAGCCTTTCTTCATGGGTTTCATGAGCAAGTGATTTTATTTTAGATGGCTCCCATTGAGATCCTTGGGATTTATCATTTAAAGTCAAAGAGTCAATGTCATGTATGAAGAGCTCTTCTTCGGCATATGTCAATGTATATGAGTCTATAAAGTGTCTATTATCCCTCCAAAGACAAGCATGGTTCTCCTCTTCATGTAGGCTTCTAAATAAGGTGAAAAATTCATTTCGTCTCACATTAAGGAGACACATCTATTCGAAAAAACTCAAGTCATATTATTTATGGGACCAACTACTATATATATGCAGCTAGGGTCACCACAGATGATATAGTACATAGTTTGGATTCTCTAATATTTTCGAAAGAAATCACATTCCGAATGTCATAGTCAATAGTTCAGATATCTCTGAGTTTTTCAGATAGATGGACAGTGAAACAGTTCGGTCATCCCTCTATGATATAGGCTCAGATCCCATCATAGCTTGGTGACTATATTTTCTAGCCAAACACAGTTTGGATCTCTTTAGGAATGCAATTCTTATCTCTTCATAAACAAGTTTGGATCCCTTCAAAATATATTGCAGTCATAGTCTCGATGTAATAAGAATGTTAAGGCTATGGTGGAGTTACATGAAAAGATGCACTAACTACTCGGTGCTATGACAGCGAGAAGGATCTCACCATCCTTCAATGAGATCAAAGAAATAATTTTGGTGACCTCACTCTTGGTGTTACTATAGTCTTGGTACAAAGAATTTTGATGACCTCACTCTTAGTGTTACTACAGTCTTGGTACAATCTCAGAAGACCTTGTTGCTATAACAGAATGAGACCTCAGAGGTATCATCACAAAGACAAGGATGATCGTGATAATAGTGACAAAGGGGAGTTAGAAAGTACAGTCAAGAGGGATTGTGACTTGGTCATGGAGTGTCTTATAGGTCAAGGGTCATGGTCTTGGTATTCATTAATTGGAATCTCTATAAGAATAATTTGTGTGGGCTTCCCTCTCTAAGAGTGAGAGGTTTTGGCCCTGGCTCATAGCCTACATGTTGTGTCTCTTGTCTATTTATGTTGATGCATTGGTTACTATTTAATTGAAGAAGAACATTAATAAAATAAGAATAATAAGATCCTAATCTAAAGAAGTAAAATTCATCCAAAAACAGTCACTAATGAAGAGAAATCACCTAATTTTAATGCCCTATATTTCCCAACATCAAGAACTATTGAAGGTGGGGGTGATATGTTTTAATACAAGCTCCTAGATATCACCATTAATCATGGTATTAAAGAAAGAAAAAACTAGCGCTATGAATAAGTTGAAAATCAAGGAGGACTTTCCCATTCCAATTATTAATGATCTCACAAATGAGCTTCATGGAGCAAAGTTTTAAATTGACCTTCATCTACATTTAGGATACCATCAAATCGGGATGAAAGAGTTAGAAATCCCTAAGACAAACATCAAACACACATGAAAAATTGTTTGAAATACCTAAGACAAACATAAAACACACATGAATATCATTATGGGTGTCTAATGATGCCTTTTGATCTTTGTGATGCTCCATCCACCTTTCAGTACATCATGAACTATATTTTCAAACCCTTCCTAAACAATTTTTTTCTAGTCTTCTTCAATGATTTCTTGATCTAAAATAAAGAATGGGAATCACACATAGAGCATGTTCATAAATAATTGAAACTCTTGATAGAGAACCAATTATTAGTGAAGCACTTTGAATGTTTTTTGTGGCTCCTAATGTTGAATATTTGGGTCACATTGTAAGTCAAGAAGGAATATGAGTTGATACCAAGAAAGTTATTACAATATAAGATTAGCCCCATCCTAAAACACTAAATATATTGAGGCGATTATTGTGACTTGTAGGCTACTAAAGGAAATTTGTGAAATTTACGGGAAAATAGAAACTTCCCCTAACTTAACTCCTTAAAAATAATTCCTTTGTATAGAGTGAGGAAGCAACATATGTATTCACTACATTAAAAGATGTCATGTGCACTACTCCAATATCAAAAATGGATAACTTTAATAATTTTTTTCTCTTGGAATGTGATGTTGGCAAGTAGAGGTCTAGGGGTGATATAATGCAATAAGGATTCCCCTAGGCATTCACTAGTAAGAAATTGTGTGACCGCAATTTGAGGAAATTCACATATGAGAAGAAAATGATGCTTATCCTTTATATAGCAGAGACTTGAAAACCATATCTCGTAGAGAGGAATTTTCATATAATACTTACCATTATAGTATTAAAGCATTTCCTTGAACAACATTTATCTTCACCAAAGTAGCATAAATGGTCACCAAGATGTTGGGTATGATTATGAGATCATATATAAGTGTGATTTTGTAAAATAGTTTGTGGAAAAATTGCAAAGTTCCAATGCAGAAATTAGGAGTATTAATTGCTAAGCAGAGGTCAAATATTCAAGGTGTAGAAATTTGAATAACTAATATATTATTCACCAAGATTCTCCTGATCACAAACTATTTTAACTTCATGCACAATACAGAATCTCTTCTACCATTGATCATTAATTGCGGAAATAAAAACAATCGCATGCGCACATTAAAACCATAAACAATCACACATATGAATTACGTATTAGATGGGAAATATTAAAGCTGAAAACCCCCAACTATCCGTATATTATATGTCATAGAGATCATGTAACAATCATTATACAAAGCTCCTCAGCTCTCATGTAGTACACCCTCCAATTGTTACACACTAACTAAGCCCCGATCTAGCAAATCACATGCTCTAATCTCTCACCATAGCCCGCCTTCCATCGCGCACCGTCAAGAATGGCTCAATGAACTCGAATTGGTCCAAATTTCTGACTGCGTGCAATCCTCATTGGCATCTCCAATCATTGGTTGTTGCAAATCATGCAATAGTATAGTCACAACTGATAGTCACACTACTCTTTCACCTACCTCTTCACTGGTCTCCACTGAAACTGTCCATGCACTATAGTTAACTGATGTATTCTTTAGTTGATTAATGAGTTAATAATTAGTGAATTAATTAATAATTAATTCACACCACTCTCACTAGTGTATCAATCAGCTAGACTAGATACAACTAGCTCAACTATGTTTAACTCAGTTAAACTGAACACAACTCCACCAACTACCTCAATAACTCCACCAAACTCTGTCACATGAGTTCTAACTGAAGTATCCATGCAATAGCTCCACTTAACCCTCAGGAATAGCATAATTCCTTCTGTCACCTCTTGTGCCACATCTGTGCACTTAACTAAAGTGCTCCAAGAGAATAAGATAATGTTTATAGTCCAAATATTATTAAGAGATAATAATATTCGACATATCTATTTTTAGACTGGCAATATAAAAATAGATTCTTCCCAATATGTCTAAAAATAGAAGTCCATCTATTTTTCCAACTTGACCAACCATCCACAAATAGCATCCTGCAACTCATAGAATCATGATCGACATGTCTAAAAATAGACTTTGCGCCAAAAATAGCCTACGAGCCCACTTAGTGAAGGTGACTTCTTTCCACTAAGCTCATCATCTTGTTGCAATCTCAACACAAGGTAATTATCGCATATCTGTGACACACAGTTTGAGGAAGGAGAAGTTCTAACAAAGGCACACATTTCTGAGTAACAACTATGAGCAACAGTTTGATTTCCTAGGAGACTAGAACATACTTCAAGGGAGAGATAAGTTGTTGAAGTATATTAAATTTTGTGTAAAAATTTCTTTGAAATTAGCTAATGAAATCCTCCTTAAGACTAGTTTTCTCCCTTCGGATTTTTATAGGGTTAGTGTTTGACCAAAAATAAGTGTCTTCAATTTATGTGTGTACTTGTTAAATGTTTCATATCAGCTGAAAAATGAAAGAAAAGTAGAGCTAGTCATGTAGTGTTTCTATATCAATTTGCATTTAAGTTATATATGCAATGAACTATGGGGTTGGGAATTACACTTATATGCAAAACAAATTGAAACTAGGGAGGGCTACAACACAACCTAAAATTTATGCATGGTATTTGAGACATCAGCGAACTTCAGTTGTTAAACAATGAACCTAGAACAAGCATAAAACCTGCCTATATACCAGAGATCTCTAGTTGAGAGGGAGGAGGTTGATATCTTTCAGTGAGTGGGATTTTTTGTTGGTTGTGGAGGTCAGATGGATACTAGTTTAAGGGTCGATGATATGTTGAGTGGGGCTGAAACATTTTTCCTTGGAAGGAGAGGATAACCTTGTTTCTTGCGAAGTTTGAGTTGTTAGATATTTTAGAGAGTGCAGTAGTTCCACCAACTGATCTTATTTAGGTGTTATAATTCAACAATCAGAATGTCAAGGCTAGGAGGATATTTCTATATGTATTGAAATACCACCTTATACCTCATGCGTCAAGGAAAATGTTTTCGTATGAGATGTGGGCATCCCTAATCACACTTTACTGGAGCACCGATGAGAACAAAAAGATGGTTTTGCGTCAGAAGTTAAGAAACACCAAGATGACCAACACTAATAGGTGACATCATACCTCACCAAGATAACATCGGTGAGAAATGATTTGGCCACAGTGGAATAGATTATCCCAAAGGAATATTTGGTTAGTACAACATTGGATGGATTTCTAAAGTAGTGGGATGGATGCATACATGACAACAGTTGCTAGAGAGAATTTTCCTAATTGAAGGAGGATGTGGGATGATTTCGTCTAGGAAGAGACTAGGAGGATTTCCAAGGGTTTTAGCTAGCATGGTGGGGTAGATGAGGAGGATAATTTTTCCCTCAAAACTAAGGGAAAGAAGGGGTCTTCTAATGGGGCCATACAACAAAAGTGGATGAAAAAGGCGAAAGAGAAGGACATGAGCAAAGTGAGATTATTTTTTTGTAAGAATATGGGTCACTATCCTTTCAATGTCCCAATAAGAAGGGGAAGAAGAAGGGCGTAGTAGCTTCAATAGTGGTGGATGGGTTTTCCACCAGGTTCGGCACAGAGTTTCCTTTAGTGATGAGTCTTGCCACTAGTGCCACATCTTCTAGTGTTTGGTTTGTAGATAGTGGAGCTTCTTTCCACATGAATAGAGTTAGGGATAAATTTACAACTCTTACTAAGGATGATGTATACTTGGAGGTGGTGCTAGGAGATAAGTACAAGGTCATAGAAGCAGGAGTGGGAAATGTATGCTTTCAGAGGGAGTCATCACCTCCCTTGAAAGTGGTAGAGGTCTTATATGTTCCAGGGATGAAGAAGTACCTAATTTTAGTCTCAAGTATTAAGCACAGGGGATATGTAGTGGTATTTCGAGATGGACATGTGCTTATGTATCCCAAGGGATCCTACAACACTTGTATTAGAGTGATTGGAGTCCCGAGTGGGAGGCTTTACAAGTTCATGTTTCAGCCTACTAGAGCCTTAGTGGCACAAACCAATATCAATGAGTTGTGAGAGATATGGCATAGGATAATGGCCCACTTGCACCATGGAGAATTCATGATGCTAAGAGATATGGTTACAGATTTACCTGAGTTCAACACTGAGCATCGTGATGTGTCCAAGGGTGTGCTATGGGAAAGTACACCAAGGCACCTTTCACAAGCAATGATAGAAAGGTACCTCGTATTTTTGATTTTATGCACTCTTATGTGTGTGGTCCCATGTCTCATGCATCATTGATAGCATCTAAGTACTATGTTACTTTCACTGGTGACTACTCCAGGAAGACATGGATTTTCTTTATGAAGACCAAGGATCGAGTCTTTAAAATTTTCCAAGAGTTTAAGGTTCTTGTGGAGAACCAAGCATGGAAGAAGATCAAGGTCTTTAGGATAAAAAAATGGGTGCGAGTATGCCTCTAATAAGATGAATGAATTTTGTAGGAGGCAGGCATTAGGAGGGAGTACATAGTGCCTTATATCCCACAATATAATGGGGTGGCATAGAGTAAGAATAGCGCCATAGTGGGTGTAGTGAGAGCTAACTTGCATGATCAAAGGATACCTCTCTTTTTTATGGGTCGGGGCATGTAACACGAGAATGTTCTTGTAGAACATGAGTCCACATAGAGTCTTAGGGAGTAACACTGCTGTGGAGGCTTTTTCTAGGAATAATAATGATATCAGGCACATCAGGATTTTTGAGTGCCTTGCTTATTCACACATCCCCGAGGAGAAGAGGAAAAAGTTGGAACCCATTGCAGACAATGGTATTCTTGTGGGTTACAATGAGACTTCCAAGGCCTACCTCATATACATTCATGTGCAGAGAAAAGTAGTCCTGAGGATGGCTGTGATATTTGTGGAGGAGAGGGTCTTGAGAAGGTCTCAAGAGGATGATCGGGTAGAGCATTAAACTCCTCATCATAGGAGCACACCACATGTGTCAATATATTCAAGTGGTACACTAGGTTCAGGAGGATTATATACTTCTAGGGTGACTAGATCATAGAGTTCAAGATCACTAAGTACAGGTTCCCAGAGTACAAGTTCACCACAAGCCACATGAGGGGCATCCTCATCAGGAGGAGAGGCTCTAGGGGAGGATTTTCACATACCAATTATAGAGGCTACTTCTGGGAAGAGGAAGCGAAGATGGCTTCATGATACCCTACAAGAAGCACAAGTGTCTGTGGGGAAACAAAAGTAGTCATTTATCGAGAGAAAAATGCTAAAGAGTTTGGGTGGATATATGGCAGATTTTGTGGATATTGAGCCAACTAGATTTGATGAGGCTCTAATTTAACATATCTAGATGGATGTCATGATGGAGGAGTATGCCTCCATCTTGAAGAATGATGTGTAGGAGATAGTGTCGATACCTGAGGGAAAGTCAGTGGTGACTTCCAAATGGCTCTACAAGATCAAAAATGTTGCAGATGACAACATGGAGATGATCAAAGTGGGATTTGTGGGAAGGGGGTTCTCACAGGTAGAGGGAGTTAACTATGAGGAGACCTTTGCACTAGTTTCTTATTATACCACTATTAGAGCAATGATCTCCATAACAAGAGAGATGGGTAGGATGATTCACTAGATGTATGAAGAACACATTTCTCAATGGGGTCATGTAGGAGGAGGTTTACATTGAGAATATATAGGGATTTTAGGTGCATGGTATAGAGTCTCATGTGTGTAGGATTAAGAAAGCCTTATATGGACTGAAGCAGACACCGAGAGCATGGTACGAGAGCATTGATGCTTACTTGTAGCAAATGGGTTTCTAGAAGAGTGATGCAAATGTGAACCTTTATTTGTTACGGTCCAACCCTAACCCCTTTATTTACGAAATAAGCCCATGAGGGCTTAGTCTGATTCATAATTAGTTAGTTGAGTCAATAAAGCCCGTAAGCGGTTATCCACATTAATAATAATGTAAGTGGTTGATCCACATTCTAGAAAAGGGACCACAATTAGTTATAAACGGGCCTTAGTTAATAAATAAGGCGGTTAACCCATGTTATGTAAGGGACCACTAGTAGTTAGATTTTTGGATGTCATTAGGCTATAAATAGCCTTAGGTAGAAGGAAGAAGCATTGTGTCGTATTGTAATTGAGCTCTACTATGTTGGAGGTTGCCCCCTCGAAGAGGTGGGTGAATTTTATTTTGTTTCTGCATAATGAAATATCTTTGTCGCTTGTCTATTTTCTTGTGATATCTATTTGTCTCTGCTATTTTGTTTCATATTTATTGTATTCTAGCTTGTCTCACAGGTCAAGTTCATAACAAGTGGTATCAGAGTGCTTTCCAGGGCCAGTGGGACCTCCAATTTTTGCAGAATTGTTTTTTAGGCTAGAGACATGTTCCAACGTCTTTAAACAATGTGATATGTCATTGAGCGCATAAACCTGCAGATTTGGGGAGGAATGCATGCAGGAACTACAAGAGGTGGTCACATTTGTTGGACTCCCTTGTAACCCATGAGAGTACCCCTTCGAGTAGTAGCACATTACATAAAATCGCGCATATATTTCACTTCCACGTACCCTCAGGTATATAGGAAGCCCCCAAGAAACCTTGAAACCTAACCGTAATTCAGCCATCAGCCATCTTGCTACTATAGTAAACTGAGAACAACACTTGGGGAGATTACTCACATGTACAACAGGGTAGTCGGGTATTAAGGCTAAGGGTACAATCAATCCTCCTTAGTTGGTGCCCTGAAATATTGGGCCGAGCACAATTTTTGTACCCCTGCGTATATTTCAATCTGTAGCACCTGACACTCCTTGTGACCATAGTTCCCCATATACCTGAAGCTCGCTCCTATCTTCTATCTTTCTCAGATCTACCAATTTTGATCCACTAACTTCGTCCATCTTCGCTTCAGCAATTGGGGTATTTGCAGCAAAGAATTGGCTCAAAGTATAGTAAGGTTTTTTCCACCATATCTCATATTTGATTCTCACAACACATTAGACAATACCCATACATTCGAATCTTGCTACTTCAGTCCAGGCCTGATTTCCGCAGGACATTTTTCAATGTCAAGCTTTCGGGTTTTTGACCACTGGAGTATTGATCAATAGGGAGTAAAACTACTTTCGAAGTTTAAAAAAAAAGTCTAGATCCATTTCGGGACGCCTTCTAGAGACCTATCCCATAAGACTCGGTCAGTGAGTTGGTCGCAGTGGTACCATTCACTTATAAGCCCAATTTTTTCAAACAGTCGCAAATATAGGTTAGTGCATGTATGGAATCCGCTCTCAAGTCATGGCTGTAGAAAAGGTGAATGAAAGAATTGATAGCTTGGAGAAAAAACTTACCCAAATCCTGTAGCCTCTGTCTTAATTGGAGCCACGTAGCAAGGAAGACACACGTGTCGACGAATACAAAGAAGGTGAATCCAGCCATCATGTTCACTTCCATGGAGGGTCCCACTTTTTGGGCCAAAGGGTGCCCAAGCTAGACATGTACAAATTTTATGGCTCAAACCTAACAGTATGGTTGGCTCAAATGGAACAATACTTCCTCCTTAATAATATCCATGACAATAACACTAAAATAAGAGTGGGAGCACTCTATTTGGACCAAGAAAGATGGAAATGGTGGCATTGGCATCAGAAATGTTCCCCATTGAAGATAACTTCGAACATCTTCTCAAAAGATGTTTGTGACCGTTTCTATCGAGATTCTCATTTCTTGGGACGACTCACTAAGCTCCAAAAAACTGGTACAGTCAAGGACTACATTTCTGCTTTTGAAAAAATTTCCATCAGAACCAACAACTTAGGAGATGCCCTTTATTTGTAATGTTTTATCAGTGGCCTAAAGGAAGCAATACAAGCCCATGTCTGATTGCACCACCCCGCTACTTGGTTGAATGCATGCCACACAACCTTAGAAGTGGAATATTCCTTACATGCCCTGTCTAATCACCTGAATTTTGTCACAAAGGCATGCCCCACCTAGACATTGGAGGTTCAGAAGGTGTCTCCAGCAAAAATGGTCGAACGATGGAAACAAGGACTCTGCTACTACTATGATGATAAGTACTCCCCATACCATAAATGCAAGGAACCCAAATTCTTTGTTCTGAAAATGATAGCTAGTTATTGTTGTGCTAGTATCATTTCCAGATATAAAATTCTCTTTGCTTTGGTTTTCTTATTCATCAAGAGTTTTTCCATGAGCATGTGATTGTCAATTCAATTTACTTGGTGAAATTTAGTGTTTTTCATAAACTTAAAATCATAATTTTGAGGGTTTGGACTGATTTTCTCACATCTAGGCTTAAGGCCAAGCTTCCTCCATCAGGATAGCGTTATTTCTACAGCAGAATAACATTGTGTTGCTGGGTGTTGCAATGAGTAGTCACAACACCTCTTCCATTGCTTGTTTCTCAGAGGGAGAGTATTTCTTGCCTTTGGAGGATCAGTTTGGAAGCTTTGGAGATTATTTTAAGATCTTGGCATCAGGCCAACACATATCCTTTCCCCTACAACGCATTTTTCTCCAGTAACTGCGTTATTTTCATAGTGCAATTGCTGCAGGGTTTTGCAGAGTTGATTGGAGGGTGAGATCTCAAGTGTAAGGATCAGCCTTCCACTTTGGAGATCCATTGGAGAAGGTATACTTCAGATTTCTCATCATCTTCAACCTTCTCTATTGAGTTCCTGATTTGAGTTGCTGCAGCTCCCCAGCAACTCCGGCATTTTTTACCTTTTTGCATATTTCAGCCAATCTCTTGGAGGATTGATGTATTATTGTTTCTAAGGGTTGGAGCTTTGCTCCCCTATTGTATTTGAGCCATATCTTGCTATATATTTCAGTTATTATATAATATGGAGTAGTGCCTTATATAAATTGCGTCCTCATAGCCTGGTTTTATGCAGAAATAGTAGTGTTCTTCCATTTCCATGTACATGTATTGTTGAGGCTTGCATTTCCTTTCTTGAGAGGTTGTTTCCTCAAGAACTTGTACTCTTTTACTACTATAACATCATTCTTGGCTATATATACATCTTCTTGTCTTACAGCTCATAAAATAACGTTGTCTCTTCAAGGTATGCTCATGTATTGTTGCAGTCCCTTCACCGAGCACTTTCTGAAAACATCTAGTAGTGGGAGATCTGTTTAACCACTCTAGAAGGATTTCTTTGATCCCAACTCTTGGATTTTAGTCTTAGATATATTGATATAAGGGATCCAGGTCTTGGTATCAAATCCTGCTGCCTCCATTTCTGGAAAATGAGTTTTCTAGCCATGGATTGCTAGCATTCTTGAAAAGGGATATTACAGTGGTATTAGAGAAACTTTCTTGGCTCAGCCTGTGAGTCTAAGCCCAAGAAGATCAGAATGTTGAAGAAGATGATTTTATTCTCATTTATTTTCAGATCCAGAGGAGACCTCTCCAAGGAGGTCAAGAAGATTGAAGAAGAAGAAGAGGAAGTACCATGCACTTCCTATTCTCATCGAGAAGAAGACATTGAGCATGAAAGACACTTGGATCATCATATTCTGAGTGATTACCTTGTTGAGTATAGATCTCAACCTAGAGCCTTCAAGGAGACTTTATGTTTTCCTCATTTCATCCAGTTGAAGGAAGAGAAGAGACCATGTAGCAGAAAAGAAACCAAAGGCAATAGATTTTTGTTGTCTACCTATGATGGTTCATTTACCACAAGAACTTGGGTGAAAGAGTTGGTGGCATTTTTATTTCTACATCTTGTAGTAGAAAAATAAGCTGTTGAAATCTTAGCGCCACACTTGGAGGGTGAAGCCTATGATTCGTGGAACAGCCACTTGAGCCATGAAAGGGAGAGCACTTTTGCAAAGTTCATCCAAGGGTTCGTCAAAACATTTGATGGGGAAAGAACAAAGGAAGAGGAGACCATACCACCCCTTGAGGAGCCTTGTGATAACGCTGTCATACTCATGGAGGAGCAGCTACATGCATCAACAGTTGGAGCAGCCAACACTTTGGAGGAGGGAACTCTTGTAACCCTACAAGAAGTTCCAAATACACATCAAGGTATGAAAATATTTCCACAACCTATTGTTGCAGCAACTTCTTTTGATCAATGTGGAAATTTGCTTTTGAATGACCAAGGGTCAAATCCCATTGCTACCATAGAGCAGCTTGGTTGCACTGCGCTGTGCAACATGAAAAATTTCAAGGAGGAAATAAACCATCATCTTCGTGAGCCTTTGTTGAATTGTATAACACATTGGAGGTTGGGGTTTGAAGCCTTGAAGGATGATAGTAGACATCCTGCAGTGAGAAACCCTTTCTCCCTTCAATATGACACTTTCTCAATGAGCTCCTCTCAGCTCAAAGAGAAACCTCTACTTTCAAATCCAAGGAATCATTGGTTTTGGAATACTATTGATGAGAGGAAGGTCTCAAGGAGAGATCTCATTGGAGGTGCACTTCAACACACCATGGAGTGCAATGTTTTTCTTCCTTTCTCACAAGAACAGATAGAAGATGGAGGACATCTTAGGATGGATAACATCTTTCATGCTTGTGTTGGACACTCCTTGAGCCATACACATCATGATGGGAGGTTTTTTCCTACCACCTATTTGGGTCTTGACAGGGTCTCATTGATCCTTGAGAAGATTGCATTTCAAAATCCCATGAAGTGCAAAGACAGGAATCTGATTTGGGAGGATGGTAGCCCTCATGGGAGGAGTACCAAGATGAGGAGAAGAAGGAAGCATCCATAAGAGGTTGAGTGGATGTGGTTTATGAGCAAGGAGCCGGGAGGCTACTTGCAAATTTATGATACCAGGCAGCAGGAGGCTTGGCTGCACTGGTTACTCTTGAAAGAGTTTTTCCATCACTTGGCAAACACTCTTCCTAAGAGTAAGAGGATGGATACTTACATCATTGAGCAGCATAGAGTATGGATGCATGGTGTTGATGTGATACTCATATCATTCATTGTGTCTTCATCACATGATTTGTATGGTGGAACTATGGGGAGGCAGCAAAATGTTTTTTTGCTTTGCTTGTTCTTGGGAGAGCAAGAGTAGATTTGCTCTCACACTTTGCCTGATGTTGCAGGAGAAGGAGATGGCATTATATCCTTGAATTTTGATGATAGAGAGGTACTTCCATCTTGGGAGGGGATTCTTATGTATTGCAGCATTGTGAGAGATATCTTTGACAAAGAGCATGTCAAAGAATGGAGCTTGGTATTGATGAGAGCCTATGTGCATAGGCCAACAACATTGTCTCTTTGGAGCAGGAACCTATGGATGAAGTGTGCCTAGCGGAAGTGTGGTGGATCCATAACCCACAGGTCCCAGGATCATTTCATATTTGTTGCATTTGATGAACAAAGAGGAGGTGAGATGGATGAGGTAGTAGATGGAATCATCTATTACTATGCTACATTCTTCTTGACTTGGATTCCCAAGCATGAGAAGGAGAATCTTCTTGCAGCACCTAGTTCATACCTCTTCATGGGAGCATGCCAAACAACAATGGAGGGTTCATTCATGGATCCATACATCATCTTACTCTCAGTATATGGTAAGAAATCTGTTTTTACATTGGCTGATTTGTATAGTCTTACCATTATTTTGCAGTGCATGGCTCTACAAGAGGGCAAGCTTTTCAGATTGCTCCATGGGCAAAATTGGGCCAATTTGTATGATGGAGACAACCATATTTTATATGGCCTTGGGAAATTGTTTTATTTCATGTATGATCAGTTGATATACTCAGCCATTTTCTATTTATCAGTAGCTATCATGACATTCATAACTATTCATGTAACACAAAACAACTTTCCATGTAATTTTCTCAAGCAACAGCTTGTAAAACTGCGTTGTATGTACTTGGGAGACTGTTGGTACCTTCAAGCCTCATGTAAAACCAACAGTATTTTTTTCATTTTTTTGCTGATCATGACTTCATTTTCTGATATAGATCAGATTTGTAAAGGAAGCATGATTATGAGTGAGGCACATGAGATGGATGTGTCCTTGAGTGGGAAAAATTCTCACATTTTCTGCACTACATGTTCTAATGGGAGCATGGGAGGAGGTATGGCCACCACTACTACATATGTGTTCTCTTTTGAGTTGGACCATGGACTTGAAAGTCATCCATTATACAGCCAAGGGCAAGTGTTTGATCTTGTATTATTGTTGTATTCATCCATTTACTATTCATTAGTAGATGTGATGGATCTTGTACATTGCTTGCCATGTAATTTTCTGAAGTTGCAGTGCATGGAACTGCGTTGTATCCTTGTGAGGCATTGTTTGCATCATGTATCATTATGTAAAACCTTAAGCAAACTTCTCATTATGATGTTCTATGATGACCATGTCCTATTCATCATGGATGGATTGTTTTGGGCCAGCTTGTTCTTCATTGTTGGAGGAGCATTCTTTGGAGGATTGTTCTTCACTTTGCCATTTGAGGGAAATAATTTTGTAGCCTAGGATCAGCACACACTCTACACTTGTCATAAGTGGAGATAAGGACAACTTGGGGTAGGCTATGATGCTTACCATGTTCAGATTTTCAGCCCACTTTCATTTCCAGAGCTTGAGGTGGAAGCAGATTTTCAGGAGTTGCCATGTTGGGAGGTGACTCATTTTGTTTGGATGATTGCTTGGGGATGGAGGATCCACATGAGGGAGATGTTCCTCATCATATTTCTGACTCCATGCCTTGAGTGGATACTTTCCAGTTCTATCCTTGTAGTTGCTTGAGGACAAGCAACATTTGGGAGGGGAGGACTGTAATATTCCAAATGTTTCCTTCAATAAATTGGAATATTAATTTTGTCTATTTTCACTTAGGAGATGAATAATTGGGTGAGAAGGCCCATTCATAATGAAAACATAGATAAAATCCCTCTAGTATGAAAAGGGATCAACCATGGAACCGGATTTCACACCCTCATGTGAGAAAGGAGACATTTGCAAAGAGGTTTGACCAAGTCAACCAGTGCAGGGTATGAGGTGGAAAGCACTACATGGGAAAGCGCAGAGATAGAGGAGGGAATATTCCTTTATGGAGGAAACCCTAATTGATGGGGCCCATGGAGAGAGAGCCTTCACTTTCTATATATGGAGAGGAGGAGAGCCATTGTTATTCATGCATATGTTTATGATTTCATGTCTATTCAAACATTGTGCATTCTCTGTTGTTTAGCAAGAATTGCCAGGGGAATTCCTGTTTAGGATTCCTTCTCCTTCTTGAAATGCCTCTTGAGGGTTTGGACTGATTTTTCTCACATCTAGGCTTAAGGCCAAGCTTCCTCCATCAGGACAACGTTATTTCTACAGCAGAATAACATTGTGTTGCTTGGTGTTGCAGTGAGTAGTCACAACACCTCTTCCATTGCTTGTTTCTCAGAGGGAGAGTATTTCTTGACTTTAGAGGATCATTTTGGAAGATTTGGAGCTTATTTTAAAATCTTGGCATCAGGCCAACACATATCCTTGCCCCTACAACGCAGTTTGCTCCAGTAACTGCGTTATTTTCATAGTGCAATTGCTGCAGGGTTTTGCAGAGTTGATTGGAGGGTGAGATCTCAAGTGTAAGGATCAACCTTCCACTTTGGAGATCCATTGGAGAAGGTATAATTCAGATTTATCATCATCTTCAGCCTTCTCTATTGAGTTCCAGATTTGAGTTGCTGCAACTCCCCAGCAACTCTGGCATTTTTTCCTTTTTGCATGTTTCGGCCAATCCCTTGGAGGATTGATGTATTATTGTTTCTAAGGGTTAGAGCTTTGCTCCCCTATTGTATTTGAGCCATATCTTGCTATATATTTTATTTATTATGTAAAATGGAGCAGTGCCTTCTATAAACTGCGTCCTCATAGCCTGGGTTTATGCAGAAATATTAGTGTTCTTCCATTTCCATGTACATGTATTGTTGAGGCTTGCATTGCCTTTCTTGAGAAGTTGTTTCCTCAAGAACTTGTACTCTTTTACTACTATAACATCATTCTTGGCTATATATACATCTTCTTGTCTTACATCTCATAAAATATCGCTGTCTATTCAAGGTATGCTCATGTATTGTTGCAGTCCCTTCACCAGGCACTTTATGATAACATCCAGTAGTGGGAGATCTGTTTAACCACGCTAGAAGGATTTCTTTGATCCCAACTCTTGGATTTCATCCTTAGATATATTGATCTAAGGGATCCAAGTCTTGGTATCAAATCCCGCTGCCTCCATTTTTGGAAAATGAGTTTTCCAGCCATGGATTGTTAGCATTCCTGAAAAGGGATATTACAATATATATATATATATATATATATATATATATATATATATCATAATTAAATAAATAAATATAAATAAAATTCCACCTTAGAAATATTAGTAAAAATTCACCCACATAGACCAAATTGGCGAATTATAAAGTGCCACTTGTCACAGCCTCATGGCTAGAACCTAAAGAATATTCCATAAGATTCAGTTTTTTCTGACTAGGTTGCCATGTCAGCAACCTATCACCAACCTGAAATTTTTTTAGTTGTTTTAGAAAGCGAACAATGGGCCATAACTTACTCATACGAACTTGAATTTTGATGAAACGAGTTGCGTTGGAATCCTGGTGACGAGCTCTACACTATCGTCCTAGTCTGAAGCATTTATGATCCCTTTGAATTTTTAGCTAAAATACTGATCCGTGATCATTCTTCCAAATTGATGCCATTGAGAAAAGTACAGCAGAGGAAGCTCCCAACCCTGACATGGATGAGGAAGAAGCGAGTCACACTCAAGTAGAACCAGACCATGATCTCGCAACTTTTCCAAATGAGCCAGTTATATCACTACATGCCTTGGATAGAATTTCTTCACCCCGAACTCTTAAAATATGCGGCTTCATTAAACATAGGCCAGTAGTGGTGTTGATTGATAGCGGAAGTACTCATAAATTTTTCTATAAGCATGTAGCTAAAGCCACCCATTTTTTTATAAGGTCTGTCTCTAATTTCCAAACTGTACTAATCACTGATGGGGGTACCATGAAATGTGAGGCCCACTCTGAAAACATTAAGCTTCAAATGGGGGATTATCACCTTAAATACCACATGGTTTCCATTGAATGGGTGGTTGCAACATTGTCCTAGGTGCAGAATGGCTTCGCACACTAGGCCCTATCACAATGGATTTCCAAGATTTATATATGAGCTTTAAGCAGGAAGGCCACACTCATACACTAAGGGGACTCTAGGAGGGTGCTCCTACTATCATCAGCGCACATAGAATGGAGAAGCTTCTAAAAAAGGGCCATCATGGGGTAGTAGCTCAATTTAATTCCATCCAAGCCATTGAATCCACTCCTCCCCAAATTCATCTAGATATGCAACGGGTCTTAGATTTCCATCGGTGGGTATTTGACAAACTATGGGAACTTACCCCTTGTCAGGGTGAGCATGATCATAGAATCCCTCTGATCCCAGTAGCTCAACTGACAAATGAATGTCCATATCGCTATCATTTCTCCCAAAATAATGAGATTGAAACAATCATCAAGGATATTCTAGAAGCAAGGGTTATTCGTCCCAGCACGAGCCCCTATTCATCTCCTGTGGTCATGGTTTTAAAGAAGGACAGATAATGGTGCATGTGTCCTAAATTTAGGGCCCTTAACAAGCTCACTATCAAGGGAAATTCCCTATTCCAGCAACGAATCATTTGCTTGATGAAATCCATGGCGCTAAATTCTTTACCAAGCTCGACCTATGCTCCGGCTATCATCAAATGCGCATGAAGGAAGTTAAATTCCCAAAAACATATTTCCAAACTCATGAAGGCCACTATGAATTCTTGGTCATGCCATTTGGTCTTTGTAATGCTCCCTCTACTTTTCAGAGCCTCATGAACCACCTTCTGAAACCTTATCTCAGAAAATTTGTCTTGGTATTTTTTTATGATATTCTCATCTATAGTCTCACCTCGGATACTCACTTTCAACATGTCGACCAAATACTACAATTGCTCCAAGAACATAAATTGTTTGTCAAACTATCTAAGTGCTCCTTTGGAATGGAATAAGTTGATTATTTGGGACACATTGTGGGACGTGATGGAGTAAGGGTTGATCCGAAGAAGATTCAGGCAATGTAAGATTAGCCCCAACCCAAAACCTTGAATAATTTGAAGGGATTCTTGGGTCTCATAGGTCACTGTGCAAATTCATCAGTGATTATGGATGCATTTCACATCCCATCACTAATCTTCTGAAGAAAAATTCATTCTTATGGACATACACCATGCAACAGGCTTTCGTGGCTCTCAAACAAGCCATGTGCTCCACTCTAGTTTTGGCTTTACCCCACTTCACCAAATATTTTATGATTGAATGTGATGCTTCCGGTAAGGGAATTGGTGCAGTATTAATGTAGGAAGGTAGAACATTGGCCTTCACTAGTCAACAACTCAATGGAAAACATTTTGGAAAATCCACATATGAGAAATAAATAATGGTCATTTTACATGCAGTCGACACTTTGCGCCCATACTTATTGGGGATATGATTCCAAATCCGTACTGGCCATCATAGTCTGAAATATTTACTAGAGCAGTGTCTATCCTCACCACAAAAAAAATAAATGGATGGAAAAAATGTTGGGATATGATTATGAAATCATTTACAAAAAGGGACATGACAATGTAGTATTTGATGCCTTATCACGACAATTTGAGGATGAGGGCACCCTTTTATCACTCTCTCTACCCCGGTCATATTTGATTGAAGATGCTCGCCAGGAATGGTTCTCTCACCCCTCCCTATCTGAGCTCATTAATAACTTGAGAGAAGATCTAATTACCTCAACAGAATACTCTTGGAAGGATGAGGTTCTCTGTTACAAGGATCAAATAGTGCTCTCCCCAACCTCACATCTTGGCCGAATTTAATTCCTCTCCAAGCGCCAGACATTCAGGATTTTAGAAGACTTATGCATGCTCCTAACACTTCTTCTTTTGGATTGGCATGAAAAATGACATTCTTACTTTTGTCTCTAAATGTGATGTATTCTAGTGCAACAAAGGGGAAACAATCAAGCAACCGGGAACCTTACAACCTTTACCACTCCCTGCTTCAGTATGGACATACATCTCCATGGATTTCATTACTGGTCTCCCAAAGTCTAGAAAAAAATTAGTTATCATGGTGTTTGTAGATAGGCTTTCAAAATATGCCCATTTTTGTGCTCTACCCCACCTATTTACCCCAACATTGGTGGAAAAAATTTTCATGGACCAAATATTAAAACTACATGGCATGACAACTTCTATTGTGTCTAACCCTGACCCCACCTTCACCAACAAATTTTGGCAGGAACTTTTCAAGCTTAAGGGCACGCAACTCGAAATTAGTACAGCTTATCATCCTCAAACTCATGGGCAGAAAGAGGTTGTCAACAAATTCTAAGAGACCTATCTATGTTGTTTCACTTTTGACAAGCAACATCAATGGGTCCAATGGCTACCTCTAGCCAAATGGTGGTATAACACTAACTATAATGAAGCCACCAAGATGACACCATATGAGGCTGTGTATGGATAACTTCCACCATCACTAGTGACTTACATCCCTGACTGTTCCAAAGTGCAAGAAGTTGATCATCTCCTACTGAACCATGCTGCCATGATCACTCATCTCAAAGATAATCTACGTCAGGCACAAAGCAAAATGAAGCAATAGGTCGATCAACATAGATCCGAAAGGTCATTTCAAGTAGGTGACCAGGCATTCCTACGCTCCAAACATATAAGCAGATCTCTCTCAAAGAAAATGGATGTTAGAAACTTGCACCCAAATTCTATGGGCCTTATCAAGTAATTCAACGTATAGGAGTCGTCGCCTACAAACTTCCTTTACCAACCACTTCATGTCTCGTGCCTCGAGAAATTTGTGGGGAACAATTACTGGGTTCAACACACATCTGCCAGAATTAGATGAGGAAGGCTCCCTTTGAATCCAACCATAACAGGTCCTGGATACTCACAAACTTCGTCTTCATGGCCGAACAATCAAGGAAGTACTAATCAAGTGGAAAGACACCTCTCTGGAAGATGTGACATGGGAATCGACCACTATTATTCAACATTTTTAGCAACTTCAGCCTTGAGGACAAGGCTACTTTTGATGGGGGAGGGCATGTTAGGGTCCAACCCTAACCCCTTTATTTATGTAATAAGCCCATGAGGGCCTAGTCCGAGTCATAGTTAGTTATTTGAGTCAACAAAGCCTGTAAGCGGTTATCCACATTAATAATAATTCTAAGTGCTTGACCCACATTCTAGAAAAGGGACCACAATTAGTTATAAACAGGCCTTAGTTAATAATAAGGTGGTTAACCCATGTTATGTAAGGGACCACTAGTATTTAGAGTTTTGGATGTCATTAGGCTATAAATAGCCTTAGGTAGAAGGAAGAAGCATTATGTCATATTGTAATTGAGCTCTACTCTGTAAACCCTCAAAGATGATTTCCCAGCTAATGTGTTTAGCACTTGGTCAATGAATGGTAGTGGGAAATAATAATAAAAAAAAAAAAAAAAAAAATTCTCAAAGAAAAATATAAGAATATGAAACATGAGTCCCAAGTTCAAAAGAATGCCCGAGTTCAGAAGAATGTGGATGTATTGTTACAAGCAGCAGAGGCACAAGCGGAAACAGAATTTAAAGGGAGCACATCAGGATTAGCATGAGGACATGCTAAACCATTGAGTTTGGGGGATATGTTGGTACTATTTTATTGCTATCTTTATGTTCTAAAAATCCATCATTTATCTACCATTTTATTCTATAAACTCCCCATAAGTCCATTGAAATTGATTAATGAAGCATTATAATTGTTATTTTACATTAAATTTAATTTATGGGTTTTTATGTTAAAAATTGGAATTTTTCAACAAAATTACGGGATGTAATGACTTCCTGTAATCAGTTTATGTTGTGACATGTGGCATGGCAGGAAAATCGAAACAGAAGGCAAGGACATGATCTAGGATGTACATACATGGTGGAAAAACTATTTAGCATCGAATTTGGAGCTCCTGAATATATGGTCAATGATGGTCAAACTCAGCCTATTCAGCAGAAAAATCAGAAGTCATAATGAATGTACTTGATCTTTTGCTTAAGATTAGGAACTCTAAACTGATTTGAACTGTTTTGGAATTAGTTAGGATGAGGGAGGAACGAAAATAGCCTTTTGGTTGTAAATTTTAATAAATAGGAGGATTTTGATTAGAGAAGAGGCTAGAGAAAAAGACATTGAAGAAATCAGACTTAAGACTGTAAGCGTATTCCAGAACTCTGTTTTGAATGTAATCTATTCTCAGAACTTAATGAAAGGCAGAATTTCATCAATTACGGTGTTTATGAGTTAACGGTCTTATCACTTGAAGTTTATCAAAGTGTGCCATCAGAGCGTGGAAGGGCCCTACGTGAGGATTGGTACACTTTCTTTTATGTTTTATGTTTCATAGAATTTAGTATTCAGATCTGAACAACGTTTTATTTCATTGCTTGTGAGTTCATTTAATTAGAAGTTCTTGTGATTGTTATTTTATGATTCATAGTAGTAGCTTGAAAATTCAATTGCAAAATTATTGAATAAGTCCTTGTAAAAGGTTTAATCGAGCATTGAATTTCAAAACATTTCTATGAACTCTGTTTTCATGAATTTGATTTTTTGTATGCTTAATGTGTTATCTTGAAAGAGTTTTTGTGAAACATATCTTTGTAAGAAGATTAAAAACTCAGACTAGTAACACTTTGTCTTTGGATCAGTAGATTAAATTAGATAACATAAGCATTTAAAGTGTGAAAGGAACTATATTTCAAGCTCTTGTAAGAGAGTGTTAGAGCCGGTCACAGTAGGAAATTATTTAGACAAATAGAACAGATCCTTTTAGGTCTATAAATATTAGACGTGCCTCTAAGACTACCTACCTTGGTTGACATTAAATTGAGTCTAATCTAGAATCCTAGATTGGTCTTTACAAACATCATGAATGGTCTTAGGGTTTTCAGGGAGAAACACTCTTGTCAATAAGGAGTTATTATTCAAAAGGAGTCTGAGAAAGCAAGGAAGAGGAAAATCCATTTTAGTGTCAAGAAGAAGAACATAGTCCTTTCTCTAGTTTTGGGAGTCAACGTCACCATTCAAAAGACTGAGGAAATGTCCCAAAAATCCTTGGTGGGGAAAGTAAGGGGTTGAAAATTCAGGTCCCCAACCCTAAAATTGTGGGCTGAAAAGGAAATCTTGCCTATTATCAAATGTCCTCCAAAGGTGTCATTGTTAGCCCGAGGTTGGATTCATTTGTGTTTCAAAGATGTGGCAGACACCCAGAAGGTACAACAAATGGTTTAGACAATTGATTCATCTTCTATCCTTTTCAATTTCTAGATGTCCCTCTTCGATGAAAAGTAGGAGAGACTAGATATGGCCCCAACCTAGGTTCATCTTCCAAGTCTCCCTCCTTACTATTGGGACACCCTAATTTTCAAAGATATATTTAACTCATTGGGATCTTATTTAGTCCATGAATATTCATATTTAGAGATGGGGATTAAGACATACACCCATATTTTGGTTAATATGGACCTCAGAGAAGGGCTTATAGAAGGCATGTATATCGGGATTGGGGTGGAGTGATTCAAATATTGGATTATGAAGGAACACATTTTAGGTGTAGGCAAGGCCATAGGTATGGGCACATTGCTAAAAACTATGAGCTTCCCTTTTCTACATAGGAATATCCATCTAGAGGCAAGGACATATTAGGTTAGAAAAGGATTTTGGATTGGAGGTTTTGGGCACTGAGGAATAGCTAGATGGTGCAACTCCTCTCTGCAAAACATCCTCCAAGTCGTTGGTGACAATTGTCAGGAGATGGTGTTTATATTGTCATTTGTCTATAATCTCTACTAAAGGGGTGGAGTTTCATTTCCTTGGATGCTAATGGAAGGTTGGGGGGTTTAGCAGTTGGATGGAAAGCTATAAATATTTGCATCTTTGGGTTTGGATTTTGTTTTGTCCATTGAGGGCAGAGAGGGAGAAGTGGAGGGAGATATGTAGAGGGAGGTAGGGAGCAGGAAAGAAAGGAAGCAAGCGAGCGAGCAAGAGGGAGAGAAAGGGAGAGCTAGAGACTAAGAATTATGCACACTATTTGTTTGTCTTTATTAGAACAAAGGTTTGAGATTGTATTTTGTTGAGGAAAAGGAGAGAGGAAACCCTTATTTTGGGGAATGAGATGGTTATGGTAGCAATGAATCTTTTGAATGAAACATGTATTTTTCATGTTATAAAATGGCACCTATGTAAGCAAACTACAAATGATGTTCAAACCAATTTGTAAGAATCTAGAATATTTATTAAATGTAAAATCATTTTATTGTTGAGAACTATCTAGGCTAGGAATGAAACTCCAACACCTTCCATTGACTAATTTTTAGTACACACTTCATTAGAGGCCTCTTTTATACTCAATTTAATATCAATTTTATGCTTAAATGCCAGGACTACCACAAAAATTCCCTCATTCCATGCTTTACTAGATGCCTCTTATATATTCATAGCTTATTTATCATGTAGGAACCTCTACGACATATAAATCCAAAACATGGACTAACCCCTAGAAAAATACAATTTATGCTTCCACAAAATTGACCTTAACAAACTCAATGGATTCCTTTAGTGAAAGAATAAATTGGCACCAAAGCTCTATGGATTATATCAAATTCATAAAAAGATTATCTAAGATGCTTTCATCTTGAATCTCCTAGAGAGAAGTCTAATTCATGATGCCTTTCAAGTTTCATGCTTAAAGAAGAATATGGGTGGCCATTGTCCAGTCTCGACTGAGTTATTTGTACTTCGTGAAGAAGGCATGCTTGTTCAAAATACGGACTTGAACAAAATCTTTACAGTCCAAACCAAGAGATATAGTACCTCAATTAGTGGAAGGACTTGCTCACTGAAAATGATTTTTGGGAAATTGAAACATTCATATATAAACAACTCTATTTTCCCATGGTTTGAGTTTAGCTTGCTTGAAATTTGAGATGCACTATCAAAGATAGAGTTGGGGGAAGGTGTAGAATGGATTTTAATGTTATTTATAAGTTGATTATCAAATCTAGGTGCAAGAAAAGTAGATCTCGATGTCATGGAGATCTTGATGCTAACATAGTGACGAGATGAATTGATGCATGAAGTCTATAGTCTAAATTTCTTGGTCGTCTCATCTTAAATCTACTAAAGGAAGAATTTTGGCTAGGTTTTCCCCAAAGAGTGGGTTTTTTCCCTGACACATCTTGTGTCTTCTTCTCTTTGTCCATTGGCATTACTCTTGATGATAAGAAAAGATAAATTGATAGAACAAACAATAATAATAATAAAATCACAAGGTATTGTCATGACGAGAAATTGCTTAACTACCATCTTTTTAATTTCTCTAACACATAACAACCTCCATCTCAAGGTGGATTCAATGTCATATAATCCATATCCAGTACTCACATAATCCATACTCTTTAGTATATCAAAGAGCTATAAATTGATGCTTATTTTCCCCTAAGACCCTACAAACCCTATATTCTCCTTGCAAACCTTAACATCTTTAACAAAAGCAACAATGTTCCTACATAATTTACAACGTCTTGAATTTGAGAATTCCACCAATTTAGTGACACTCCAAACAAAGTTTTAGAAAAAAAATGCCTAGCTCAAAATACTCCATGTGTGGTGTTAGTTCCCAAATCCACCTTAGGCTGAAATAAGGCAGAAAAAGGACAACACCAAACCACGCTCAGCCTCGTAGCTAGCCCTACGAGGACAGGAGAGGGCTCTCTCTGGGTCAATCTCAATGAAAATATTCAAAGGGGCTTGAGATGACTAAAACAACAACTTATCTTAGGCTAGATAAACAAATATGGGGGTTTGATTTTGTTTTTTTGGGATTTTTGTTGGAAAAAGGGAAAAACTATTTTGGCCTTGGGGATGAGGCCAAATTCTTGCAGAGTTCAAGTTGGGGCAGGGAAGGCAATGACTTTGATGTCTTAGATTCAATGAATGGATAGAAAATACTGCTGAGAAGCTGAAGAGGGCAATAAAGTGCAAGGATCCTCTTCAAACGGACGAAAACATATAAAACTAAACAAAAGTTTAAGGCAGAGCACCAACAAACTAATGAATTCTACCTTAGTTACTCATTTGTTTAATTCAGAAGCAAAGAGAAGGGAAATGGCATATATAAACATTAATGAAACTTACAATAACATGAGAAGAACATCATCAAAACTCAGAAGCCACAAGGATCCCAACAAGTGCTGCAAAACTCTGGTCTTTCCTTTTCCAAAAACTGAAAATGGATATACAATGGAGTGCCAAACTTTTCCCAAGAGTCCAACCCTGAAAAGGTCTCAGAAAATATAATATATAGACAAGTCTAACCCCTTCCCATGCCTCTAGGGGTCGAGCTCATGCTTCTAGGAGCAGTTTGAACCAATTCTAAACAAGGAGCTAAAATCTAGGCAACCCAAACAACTTGCCTCTATATGCTAGGAAACTGATCCATTCATTTAATTTTCACTTTTTTTGTGAATGAATCATCTAGAACAAGTAAATACATGCCAAAATTACATTATGGTTACCAAAGTACATCAAGATAGCTCAACAATTACATCAGGAGGTGAAACTAGTCAAAACTGGCTGAATTTCTGAGCTGGAAGGTGAAAAATAGGCTAAATTCCTCTATGCGCCGCGCTCAAAAGCTCTATGCATTGCGCTACTTTGGACCTATTTTTGGGGAACTTCCTGAAGTCCAAATTGAGCTCATGATAGCTCGTTGGAAATCCCTGTCTGTCTGCTATCCAACCCAAGTGGAATTTTTGGATTTGGATGTCATTTGCCCCTCCAAAACTGCAATCTCCCAAGACTGGTTCCTGCTGGTGCAAAAAGAGGCAGAAATGCCATTGTCAAGGTGTTTTTGGCCCTTTAGGCAGCCCAGAATTTGATGAAATGCTTCGGCCATTCCTAAACATACATAATATATCATAAAAAACCCAAAAATGCAAAGTTTTCCTCCAGAAGATCTCCCAAACGTAAGCGCGTGTCAGGTGGCGCGACGTGTCGGGCAGAAAAACCTGTTTTGTGACCAAAAATTCAAAAATGACAAAATTTTCTCCAAATTCCTTGAAATTTGGGCTAGAGGTCCATAATCAAGTACCATGCTCAGCCAAAGAATCTTCGGCCAAGATTCAGAGTCTATCCTCCCTTTTGCGTTGTTTCAGTGCCCTCCTGGTGCATGCAGTTCAGTGGTGAAAACACTGTCTCGGTCATATGAGCTATCTGTGTCTGTCTCCATAGTGTTTAAAGTCTATGTCAAGTGAATGTTTGACCTGTATGAGATGGAAAACAACAATTTTGTGTATTTGCCTCCAATTTCCAAATGTGTGCCAAAGGAAAGGGACTGTGGTAAAAATGGAGCAGTGGGAACAATGAAGTCTTGCCAAGTGGTAGTTTTCCCTTTGAGGATTTGAAAAAAATTGGAAGAGGGGACAACCACTTGAATTTTGGAGTAACTTGGGATTTTGGGAATTTTTAACAAGTGAGATGGAAAGAGGAAATGAAGGTGAAATGATATGACTTGGGATGGAGAAATAAGGTATGAGATGATATGAGTGGTTTGGAATATAAGGGAATAGGGGTTAACAGTGATGATAGGATTATAGTGAAAGGAAGGGATGAAAAAAATGGAAATGAACAAATTTGGCACCATAATCACTTTAAAACACCAATTATAAAACCCTAAGGGAACAATTTCTAACAAGTGAATAGGGTTTATAACTTGACATTTAAATTCTCATATTCCCTTTCCAAACGAAACCAAACGCTGGCATAATGGAATTTCAAAAACTCAAAAACTTATTTGAAACATAGAATATTGAGTCAATTTTGAGTTTTCATGAAGCAGAGGCAAAAATTAGGTGTTCTGGCCCAATGCGCCGCGCACCAACCCAATGCGCCGCGCCATAAATAGTGAATTTTGCAGGAGGCTTTTGGAGGCCTTCCCGGTGTCAAAATTGGGCACATGATAGCTCGTGGGAAAGCTATTTTAGTCTAATTTCCAAAAAAAGTGTAATTTTTCAATTTGGAGTTCATTTACCCTATCCAAAATCAAATCTCCCAAGACTGGTCAAAATGAGCAGAATGAGGCTGCCTCAAGGCAGAGTGCTGTTGCAGTCAACTTTTGAAGGTCTTCCTCAACTCAAAATTGAGCTCATGATAGCGCATTGGAAATATATTTGTGTCTAGTTATTATTTGAATCATCAAGCAAGTCATTTGGCCAACCAAGCTAGGAGAAATCTTGATTTTCCCAAGGTCACTTCAGAGGTGCATCAATTCTCCTGAGGCAACTGTATTTTTGACATTTCTCCAAAACCATGACACATGTGTAAACATTGAAGGAGGTTTTTCTTCCTTTGAATTTTTTGGACAAAAACCTCTCTCAGTTTTCCAAAATTCATCTTTTATTGCTCTGAAACATCATTTGAGTGAAACCTATCTCGATGTGAAACAAGGGATTTGTCGAAATGAAGCGAAATGAAGGGGATAAGGGGCTTCTAAATTCTTGGGGAAATTTTTGGAAGTAGGGAGGGATGTTAGGAAGCAGGGGAAAGAGGAATCTCAGAAATTTAGTGAGGGGAAGGGGTCAAAAAGGGAAAAACATAGGCCTAGCCTAGAAAATTGCCAAGTTGTAGCAAGAAACTAGGGTTTGTGCAAAAATGAGGAATTTGGGGGATATCAGTGATGGGAAGTGTTTAATCAGGTACATTAAGGATAGGGGAAGGTTTATGAACATTAGGATACAAGTTTTGATGATGATTTTACAATCCAAGAGCAATTACTTCCAAAACCCTAGGAGAGGGAAATGAACCTTACCTATGCACAACTGAAGCATGAACAAGGTGTAAAATGACCCGTTGGAGTCTGGCATGATGATGAAAACCCTCTGAATGATGGTACACTCAGCTGAATGGTGACATGGAACGACATTTGGACAACTCTACAAGGAGTGAAAGCAAACCCTAGACCTAGTACTTAGTGAGAAAATTTTGCTTGAAGGCTCACTGAAATGACAAAATTTGACCCTGACACCTCAAAATCACTTTGTAAGAGCATTTTTGATCACTGGAGGAAGGCTACAAAGACTGACACCAACATTGGCTCCAATGGGGATGGTAGCTCCTTAGAGGTGCCAAGAACTACAGATCTTTGGGAGAGCAGACCAGTGCCTTATCCATTGGGCAATGAAGTCAATAATTGCAAACCCAAAACAACTCATACCAATCCAAAAACATATACATACTGCAACCTGTACATAAACAAATACCGGAGACTGAAATGTTGCCTTTGGCAGCTTATTTATTTACAAATCTCCCCTACTTTGCTGCAAAACCAATAGATCAAGTAACGATGTAATGCCAGATCAACCAATCAAGTAACTGTGACAAGGATGCTGCTTGAGAGTGCTTCAACCGGGACACAGATGTAAATGCTGGCAGCCATACACGCACATAACGAGTCTGGTTATGTAAAAGACAATTTGATCTATCATTCAAACTAAAAAACATTTCCATGTACGTTGCAATAGGATCGCAAAAGCCAGACTTTGTTTGCTGCCCCAACTCCGCAATACATACTTCCAGCTGCACACTGTCAATGCAAACATCCACGGGCAGCTCTATTGTTTCTTGTTTTGAAGGAGGGAGAGTTTCTAAAAAGGTTTTAGGATCTCAAAATTCATATGATTGGATCTGATCATTTAAATGCTGAATCTCCTTCTCAAAATTTTCAATAACTAACTCAAAGAAACCATTCTTAGCTTCAGAAGGAAACTTCAGAGATCTCAAACATTGAAGCATGACAATGAAAAACACTTCATCAATTTCAATATCCACTAGCTGATCTCTAACTTCTTTTAAAGCTTCAAAAAGAGCAGGGTCTGCCACATACCCTACCATTTTATTTTAGTGCATGAATGGATCAGTGAGCACTGGAATCTCTGGATTGATTTGGAGTCGCCAGGTGAATGTTGCAGCCTTCATATGTCTGAACGTTGTCCACCATCAACGATCAGATCTGAACTTCATACATGTACTGGGGTAAGACAATCTAGAAGTCGAGTGTCACATTCACAAGCTAGACCAGAGATTGACTGAAGCAGTGTTTATCTACTTCCACTAATGCAAAGAAAAAGCGTTTCGAAGGCTACCTGGCATAACTTCAGGCTCCGTCTGTAGCTTATGAAACAAATAACACCAACAAGAAAACCATTTTCTCCCCAGTATGGTCGCCACTATGTTAGTTCCTAAATCCACCTTAGGCTGAAAACCATGCTTAGCCTCGTAGCTAGCCCTACGAGGACAGGGGAGGGCTCTCTCCGGGTCAATCTCAATGAAAATATTGAAAGGAGCTTGAGATGACTAAAACAACAACTGATCTTAAGCTAGATAAACAAATAGGGGGGTTTGATTTTGATTTTTTGGGATTTTTGTTGGAAAAAGGGAAAAACAATTTTGGGCTTGGGGATGAGGCCAAATTCTTGCAGAGTTCAAGTTGGGGCAGGGAATGCAATGACTTTGATGTCTTAGATTCAATGAATGGATAGAAAATACTGCTGAGAATCTGAAGAGGGCAAGAAAGTGCAAGGATCCTCTTCAAACGGATGAAAACATATAAAACTAAACAAAAGTTTAAGGTAGAGCACCAGCAAACTAATGAATTCTACCTTAGTTACTCATTTGTTTAATTCAGAAGCAAAGAGAAGGGAAATGGCATACATAAACATTAATTAAACTTACAATAACATGATAATAACATCATCAAAACTCAGAAGCCACAAGGATCCCAACAAGTGCTGCAAAACTCTGGTTTTTCCTTTGCCAAAAACTAAAAATGGATATAAAATGGAGTGCCAAACTTTTCCCAAGAGTCAAACCCTAAAAAGGTCTCAGAAAATACAATATATAGACAATTCTAACCCCTTCCCATGCCTCTAGGGGTCGAGCTCATGCTTCTAGGAGCATTTTGAACCAATTCTAAATAAAGAGCTAAAATCTAGGTAGCCCAAACAACTTGCCTCTATATGCTAGGAAACTGATCCATTCATTTAATTTTCACTTTTTAGTGAATGAATCATCTAGAACAAGTAAATACATGCCAAAATTACATCATGGTTACCAAATTACATCAATCTAGCTCAAAAATTACATCAGGAGGTGAAACTAGTCAAAACTGGCCGAATTTCTGAGCTGGAAGGTGAAAAATAGGCTAAATTCCTCTATGCGCGGCGCTCAAAAGCTCTATGCGTTGTGCTACTTTGGACCTATTTTTGGGGCACTTCCTGAAGTCAAAATCGAGCTTATGATAGCTCGTTGGAAATCCTTGTTTGTCTGCTATCCAACCCAAGTGGAATTTTTGGATTTGGATGTCATTTTCCCCTCCAAAACTGCAATCTCCCAAGACTGGTTCCTGTTGGTGCAAAAAGAGGCAGAAAGGCCATTGTCAAGGTGTTTTTGGCCCTTTAGGCAACCCAGAATTTGATGAAATGCTTCGACCATTCCTGAACATACATAATATATCATAAAAAACCCAAAAATGCAAAGTTTTCCTCCAGAAGATCTCCCAAACGTAAGCGCGCGTCAGGTGGTGAGATGCATCGGGCGGAAAAACCTGTTTTGTGACCAAAAATTCAAAAATGACAAAATTTTCTCCAAATTCCTTGAAATTTGGGCTGGAGGTCCATAATCAAGTACCATGCTCAGCCAAAGAAGCTTCGGCCAATATTCGGAGTCTATCCTCACTTTTGCGCCTTTTTAGTGCCCTCCTGGTGCATGCAGTTCAGTGGTGAAAACACTGTCTCGGTCATATGAGCTATCTGTGTCTGTCTCCATGGTGTTGAAAGTCTATGTCAAGTGAATTTTTGACCTATATGAGATGGAAAACAACAATTTGGTGTATTTGCCTCCGATTTCCAAATGTGTGCCAAAGGGAAGGGACTGTGGTAAAAATGGAGCAGTGGGAACAATGAAGTCTTGCCAAGTGGTAGTTTGCCCTTTGAGGATTTGAAAAAATTTTGAAGGCGGGACAACCATTTGAATTTTGGAGTAACTTGGGATTTTGGGAATTTTTAACAAGTGAGATGGAAAGAGGAAATGAAGGTGAAATGATATGACTTGGGATGGAGAAATAAGGTACGAGATGATATGAGTGGTTTGGAATATAAGGGAATAGGGGATTAACAGTGATGATAGGATTATAGTGAAAGGAACGGATGAAAAAAATGGGAAATGAACAAATTTGGCACCACAATCACTTTAAAATACCAATTATAAAACCCTAAGGGAACAATTTCTAACAAGTGAATAGGGTTTATAACTTGACATTCAAATTCTCATATTCCCTTTCCAAACGAAACCAAACGCTGGCATAATAGCATTTCAAAAACTCACAAACTTATTTGAAACATAGAATATTAAGTCAATTTTTAGTTTTCATGAAGCAGAGGCAAAAATTAGGTGTTCTGGCCCAATGCGCCGCGCACCAACCCAATGCGCCGCGCCATAAATAGTGCATTTTGCAGGAGGCTTTTGGAGGCCTTCCCGGTGTCCAAATTGGGTGCATGATAGCTCGTTGGAAATATATTTGAGTCTAATTTCCAACACAGGTGTAATGTTTCAATTTGGAGTTCATTTACCCTATCAAAAATCAAATCTCTCAAGACTGGTCAAAATGAGCAGAATGAGGCTGCCTCAAGGCAGAGTGCTGTTGCAGTCAACTTTTGAAGGTCTTCCTCAACTCCAAATTGAGCTCATGATAGCTCATTGAAAATATCTTTGTGTCGAGTTATCATTTGACTCATCAAGCAAGTCATTTGGCCAACCAAGCTAGGAGAAATCTTGATTTTCCCAAGGTCACTTCAGAGGTGCATCAATTCTCTTGAGGCAACTGTATTTTTGACATTTCTCCAAAACCATGACACCTATGTAAAAATTGGAGTTTTTTCTTCCTTGGAATTTTTTGGACAAAAACCTCTCTCATTTTTCGAAAAATCATCTTTTATTGCTTTGAAACATCATTTGAGTGAAACCTATCCCGATGTGAAACAAGGGATTTGTCGAAATGAAGCGAAATGAAGGGGATAAGGGGCTTCTAAATTATTGGGGAAATTTTCGGAAGTAGGGAGGGATGTTAGGAAGTAGGGGAAAGTGGAATCTCAGAAATTGAGTGAGGGGAAGGGGTCCAAAAGGGAAAAACACAGGCCTAGCCTAGAAAATTGCCAAGTTGTAGTAAGAAACTAGGGTTTGTGCAAAAATGAGGAATTTGGGGGATCTCGGTGATGGGAAGTGTTTAATTAGGTACATTAAGGATAGGGGAAGGTGTATGAACATCAGGATACAAGTTTTGATGATGATTTTACCATCCAAGAGAAATTACTTCCAAAACCCTAGGAGAGGGAAATGAACCTTACCTAGGCACAACTGAAGCATGAACAAGGTGTAAAATGACCCTTTGGAATCTGGCATGATGATGACAACACTATGAATTATGGTACACTAAGCTGAATGGTGACATGGACCGACATTTGGACAACTCTACAAGGAGTGAAAGCAAACCCTAGACCTAGTACTTAGTGAGAAAATTTTGCTTGAAGGCTCACTGAAATGACAAAATTTGACCCTGACACCCCAAAATCACTTTGTAAGAGCATGTTTGATCACTGGAGGAAGGCTGCAAAGACTGACACTAACATTTGGCATTGATCACCATGGTGTTACTATCTAGTAAATATTTTTTGGTGGACTCACCAATATAATTTATTTTGATCCCTCTCCACAGATTTCTCTAAAGACATTGATTATGTTGGGATATATCTTACAAAATATTTTGAGCGGCCCTGTGGTTCCATGACACACCTACATCATTTCTTCCATAAAGGACACAAAGTAAATGGTTTAGTCCCTCTCATAGTACATTAACACTCTCACCCAATCACTCATCACACCATAGACCAACATGCCTTCCCTCACTGTGCAAGTTGGCCTTTATTTTGAGAAGATTAGGAGTTGGATGGTAAGCATGACGAGGGTGTCATTTTATCAAGATGAGCCTCTCATAAGGATAAGCACTTTAATGAGAAATAAAATCGCAATATTGACTACTCATTTCTTACCATTCTCACACCATAAAAAAACTCTAAAGATGTCATTCTTAAAATCTCTTGTGTAGTTTCCTAATGTCATTCAAGTAGTTTCTCGCAATTACTTAGGTCAGTAATGGTGCGATCATTTTTTATTCTCTTAAAGGAACTATTTATAGAAATTCACCCCATCAAACATAAATCATCGATTAAAAATGAATTGAAATGAATGAATAAGAGGGTGTGTCGGGGAGTGTCAGCAAGTGTCATGTGTGCCCAAGGGAGGAGTGACAAGGCATGTTGGGGAATGCTAGGGCATGTTAATAAGTGTCATAGTGTGCTAACATGTGCCAGATAGTGCCAAGGCATGCCAATGCATACCAAGAAATTCCATGTGTTAAAGCATGACAAGATGTGTCAAGTGTATGCGAACACGTGTCAAGGAGTGCTAGACGACAAAAGGGAAAACCAATTTAAAATGAAAATAAATGAACACATATGAGGGTTAATAATTTATAACCTTACCTTTTCAAGAGGGGCATGTTAGGCATACCAACACTAGTGCCAATACAATCCAAGGGCCAAGTGCTAGTGTGTCTTAAGTACCAAATCATCCTTTATTACTTCTATCTTAATTGTGATAATTGATATCAAATAAATTTTATCTTAAACCATGCCAAGGAATTACAGGGCATCCAAACACATGACAATAATTGTGAAGTGCCACCAAGTGCCAAGAGCCAATACATGCCAGGGATTTATAGGGCATGCTATGGAGTTCCAGGTTTTCTAAGGAGGGAGTTACAAGATATGCTAGATAGTTCCAAGGCATGTTAGAGTGTTAGGGAAGCATACCAAGATGTGCAAAGTGCCAATGTGTGTTGAGTGTTAGTGATTTCCAGATAAACACAAGGGAGCACTATGTCAAAATGAATGGAAATGAATGAATAAGAGTGTGTGACAAGGAGTTCCAGTGAGTTTCAGGTGTGTTAAGGATGGAGTGACATTTTATGTTAGGAAGTGCTAAGTCATGCTAGTGTGCCAAAGTGGCATGCGGCCAAGATGTTCCAGGTGACAAGATGAATTTTTTTAGGAGAAGTTCAGAATAATACTTGCAAGAGGGAAGATTTTGGTTGTGATAAGGTGTGAACAAAGTAATTTCAGATAAATGGAGACTTTGGGTTGGGCACAACATTTTTTTGCTAATGACTTGGTTGGGTTCCCAAGTTGCGAAAAAAGTAAGGCTATCTATGAGGGTATGCCAGCTAGGGAGTGCCAAGATTTTCCAGGGAATGTAAGGTTCCCAAGTAAGGCTAGTTGTGAGGGAATGAGTGCCAAGGCGTGCTTGCGAAGGCTAATATGTGACAGATAGTCTGAAGGCATGTAAAACATGCTAAGATGTTACAAGTGTTAAGGCATGCCAAGATGTGAAAGGGTGTGACAATGCGTGTCGGGGACGATCAAGGAAAAAAACAGAGAAACAAGTTAAACACTAGGTGTGAATAGGTTCCAAGTGCCAAGTGTTAGTGCATTCTGCGTGCCAAATATTTCTCTATTTCTTCTCATCTAGTTTCCACTAATTGATCTCAAATAAATTTAATATTAAACCACGCCAAAGCATACCAATTCATCTCAATGCATGTCAAACATGATAAGACTTTCCAAGCGCTAACATGTGCATGCTATGAAGTGGAAGGGCATGTCAAAAGTCCTAAGTGGAGAGTTACAATGCATGGTGAGGAGTGTTAGGGAGTACTAGGACAACACAAGGGAGCACTAGGTCAAAATGCATGGAAGTGAATGAATATGAGGGTGTGTCAGGGAGTGGAAATGAGTGCTAGTTGTCATGCCAAGGAGGGAGTGAGAAGGTATTATAAGCATTCACCCACCATATTTACCACTCACTTCTTACGATTCCCACACCATAAAAAAAAAATCCCTAAAAATTTCATTCTTAAAATATCTTTTGTAGTTTCCTAATGTCATTCAAGTAGAATATCGCAATTACTTATGTCAGTAATGGTGCGTTCATTTTTTTATTCTCTTAAAGGAATAAACAACTGTAGAATAAAAATTAGATATAGAGTAGATAAGTGCATAAAAATTCAAATCTATAACAAATCCATACACTATATAGGCTCCTCTAAAGAATCCCCTTGGGGTTTTCAGCAAAACACCATGTACAAGTTGTAGATCTGACATCTAAGACTACATATCTATTGAAATTTTCAGATCTGGAAAGTGGATCTGATATGATATGAATAATAGGATGATATCCTCCAATAAATTTCCAAAGTGAAGGGAAAATCCCCAACACTTGAAAACCAACTCTCCAAATGGTGTTCCCAAACACCCTGCAACTGCACCTACAGGAATAACACAAATCTGGAAGTAAAACTGCGCTGTAGAGGTCAAAATGTGGTTGGCCACATGCCAAGATCTGAAAAGGAAGCTCAAGTCCTCCAACGCTCTCCTCCCAATGAAATAGATGTCTCCTCCACTGAAAAGGAGAACTGAAATGGCCTAGATCTGAAATATCTAGCCTCCACTTTCTGCAGCTTGCAAAGACAACCAAACCCTCAACAGGATCTGCGTTGTAGTTGAAAGAAGTAGCTTGGCCTTCAGCCAGATAGTGGACAATGCAATAGAAACTCTTCCAAGAGCTACTCAAAGGAAAGAGGTGGGATTCTCAACCAAGAACACCCAATTCTAAAAAACATTAATTCTCAGCTAAACAACAAGAGAAATATATATGTCTAATCAGACAATATATTCAGAAATATAATAACCATCAACAACCTTCTAATGCTACCATCCCCCTCCTTTTATAAGATAAGAGCTTGCAAACCCTAAACCACATCCAATGATAATACTTCTTTCACACAAGGCACCTCCATCTAAAACTGCGTTGTACCTCATTGATGGCCACTCCTCCATGACAACGTTGTAGATTTGGTCAAGGTTGACCTAGTCAAAATGTCCAGCCCCTTTCACACCTAGGGTGCTTGATTTAGCAGCCAAGATTTAGCCTTTTTACATTTGGAATTGATTTATTCATCATTAAGGAGTATTATGGACCTCCTTTGATCTTTTATTCTTTAAACAAAGCAATAAAACAAAAATGAATATTCCAATTAGCTCATGACTAATTAGGAATATTACAGTCCTCCCCTCCCAAATGTTGCTTCTCCTCAAGCAACTAATAAGGTGAGTGTTGCAACTCTTCTCCTCCTCCATTGGTGACACCAACATGTGATAAGATTCTTCCACAAGCTAAGTGTTTACTAATCCATCCCTCCATGAATTTCTCCTCCAAAGTTCTCATCAGATGTAAATAATCCATCCCATAAGGAGAAAATAGCTCAAATGAAACAAACATGGTTTGCCCAATGTTCTCCCTAAAACATGTAGCATAATATACATGGAGAATATCCCTCCCATAGGGCACATACATACCTCCCATCCTTCCTCCATGTATTCCCATAAACATTACAAGTACATCATCAATGTATGGGATCAAAACTACATACATACAAATAGAATTTTGTGCATATGGAGGTGAGTCATAGTCCCACATGTGGAACCAGCGCAGTGCATCTCCTGACTACATCAGATCATGATGTGTTCAATGATTTCCCCACCACTTACCTGTTGTCCAAGTCATATCACTATGGCTGAAAGTGTGAGATATATTTGGTGCCTTACGAATGCATCCATCATGAAACAAAATCTCCCTTTGCCCTTCAACGGAGCGGCCATGTTCAGAAATTTTTGTGGCCCATATTTGGCCATGAAATTTGTAAGGTATAGTGCTCCTCCTTTCAACTATGGCCTACATAAACATACTAAAATAATTCATATTTTCATCAAATAAAACAATAAGTACACAAGCATGTCTTTCACCAATGTTCCTCCTTAAACAAATGGAGTGGTGCATAGATATATCTCTTTTCTCACAGGAAGGAAGAGATGGTTGAATTAACTCTTTTATAGAGTCATGTTGCTGTCCCAAATCCACATGGTGCATGCATCTTTGAAAATGCTGATATAGTTCTCCTTCAAAGCCCTTCCAAGTATAGCTCCTCATGATGATGTTGTAGAACCTCATGGAATAAGTGTGGCTGAAAAAGAACTCTTCATAAGCTCTTTGTAGTAACTTCTCCTTGAGCTTGGAGGCTCTAGGTAAGAAGATCCTACCATGATAGTAGATGAATCCTTCTTTGACTGAATATCCCTCTTCATGTAGCTGGTCATCAAGTATCATGCATGTGTGAAGATCCTTGGAATAATCCACCAACAATTGGGATTTCCAATATGGATCAATCTCCTATAGTGACAACGTTGATGATGTATCAACAAAAATTTCTGTCATAGGGTTGCTCTCCTCCTTGAAATATCCCATGCCAAAGGTACATGTTGTAAGGTCATCCCTTCCATGCTTCTTCTCCCACATGAATCCCTCCAAGATAGTGTGGTATGTTATAATAAAACCAGTGGGATTGGAAAGAAAGATCTCATAGGCTGCATGTAGTAGTTTATCCTTGAGCTTTGAGTCTCTAGTCAAGTAGATATGATCATGGAAATAAATGACTCCATCAACTACTCTATACCTCCTATCCATTACTTTCCCATCAAGAACCTTACATGTGAAGAGGTTCTTGGAATATTCTACCAAGAGTTGGGACTCCCAATATGGATCTAGGCTTCCCAACAATGACAGTGCTGTAGAAATATGAAATGAAGCTCTTGCCATATCATGGTTCACGTATTTGATATTTTTAATGCCAAAGTCACATGTTGGAGTGTTGTTACTCCATATTTGTTTCCTCTCTTGTAGCTGATCTTGCCCAAGACAAGGTTGAAGTACATGGAAGTCAACCTCCTCTTGAAAGGTCTCTTTCTTCCAAAACTTCCATAGTTTGGCCCATGCATGCAAGAGTGTTAATACCCTCTTGTTGTATTCAAAATTATTCCTTATGTGTAGGAGTATCATTTGCTGCTCCAAGACGATGGAGTGGCTATTTGACACCATACTCATGTCATCATAGATTTCCGAATCAATTTTCAGTGCAAATAGTTGGGTTGGAGATGGCAATGTCCATATCAGAAAATTGTTAACCCCTCCTTTGAACCCATAAAAGGTTCTCAACGTTGTGCTAGCTTCTCCCAAGGCTCCTTCCTTAGCCAAATATGTCAATGCTGCACTAAGTTGATAGAACACTTTATTTATCTTCCAATCAAGGGGTCTCCCTAGTGGAATGCCTCTGTATAAATGAGTGGACTAGTTTGTCCCTCCCTTTACTGCATAAATCAGTCTCCTTCTTCTGAATATAAACCCCTTGAAATAAAAAAGGGTGCATGCTCCTCATCCTAGGATGCTAATCAACCCTTCCTCATCCTCCTTGGATCAAGGTGTTACTGCCCATTGCTACTGTCACATGATGCTCCTTGGGAAATTTTTGCAATGATGCAAAAGCTCCTCCTATTGAAGCAATAACTTCATGCCCATCCCCATGTGGTGATGATTCTCCTTTTGAAGTGACAATGTTTTTACTGCCTTCTTTCTCTTTCTCCTCTTCAATATTTGAGAATACTTCATCAACAACGAGAGACCCTAGATCTTGGTCTTCCCTTGAAAGAGGAGTCTCCATGTATTTATTTTGAGAATAAATCTCTTCCTGCAATGGGGATCTTGCCCTTGGCAAGGTATCATACAAGTTTCCATCCCCTCCAATATAAATATGAAGTGGATTTGGTATAAAAGATATTTCCAACTCATGCAAATTTTTTTAATGTTTATGTTTTGCTAGCTCAATCAAAGATGTTTCAGATTGTTTTACATCAAATCTCTTCACTAATCTCTTAGTGAATCTTGCATAAGTAGATATATTTGAATTATTTAATGAAAAGGATTCAAATAGCCACCAAGCATAAGCTTTACCTTTAAGATGTTGTGTTGCTGTCCTAAGGGCTTCCTTTTCTAAAACTTGATGTAGATGCAAATATGAGTCTAGCTGATCTATCCAATCCTTGGTTGTGCATGTGGAGGACCCATCAAAATTTGGCAGAAAGAATCTACCTCTTCTGCTTCTATTGTGATTGTTGGGTATTCATTCCTCCTTGAGTTGGAAAAAATATTGGAAGTTCAAGTGCTCCATGAATCTCCAAGATTGAGGTTCATACTCACGAAGATAATCACTCGAAGTCTCCTCCTTTGGTGCATCTTCTTCCTCCATCTTTCTTGCAGTAAATCTGGGCATAGTATAACGTTGTAGATCTGATTGTGTGGCTAAATTCTCACACACATAATATGAAGAACTGGGGCTTTCTTCATGTGAAAATATTCTTGAGGGATCTTCATGTCTTTCCCTCCTCATTCCCTTGATTTATTTTCTAAGATCATGCATAGTTTGGAGAAGAAGTCCTGAAAAATCCTTTCCCTTCATTCCTCCAGATAATGGGGTTTTACCCTTGTCTTCTTTCTCATCAATATAATCAATTCTTCAATGTCTTCTCTTTTGATACCTCTTCTTTCTGTCATTAAGAGACTCTCTTTCTTCAAAAGACATATTGGCTTTTTAGAAAGCATAGGCTGTGCCAAGATGATGCTCTGATACCACTGTAATATTCCCAAATGGGGAATGCAGCAATAAAAATGCAGATTGATAGGAAAATAATGTGGATCATCATAGACAAAGCAAGGGGCCAATATGGAGACCTTTCATTTGTATTTACAACAACAAAATAGATGTAAAATATGGCCCATAAGATGCATAACAGGAAATACAAGTCTCCAATGAAAGAAGACCCTCAAAAAGAGGTGTTGTAACCATTTGTTAAGCCTGGAAAAGGCCTTACAGCATTATTTTATTGGTCTGCAACAATTGTAGATTAAAAATTAGATCTAGAGTAGATAATTGCATAAAAATTCAGATCCATACACTCTATAGGCTCCTCTAAAGAATCCACTTGGAGTTTTCAGCAAAACACCATGTACAAGTTCTAGATATGAGATCTAAGACTGCCTACTGAAATGTTCAAATTTGGAAAGTGGATATGATATGATATGAACAATAGGATGATCTCCTCCAATATATTTCCAAAGTGAAGGGCAGATCCCCAACACTTGAAAACAAACTCTCCAAATGGTGTGCCAAAACACCCTGCAACTGCACCTACAGGAATAACGCAGATCTGGAAGTAAAACTATGTTATAGGGGTAAAAATGTGGTTGGCCACATGCCAAGATCTGAAAATGAAGCTCAAGTCCTCCAATAATCTCCTCCCAATGAAGTATAAGCCTCCTCCACTAAAAAGGAGCACCAAAATGGCCTACATCTGAAATATCTAGCCTCCACTTGCTGCAACTTGCAAAGACAACCAAACCCTCAATAGGATCTGTGTTGTAGTTGAAACAATTAGATTGACCTTCAGCCAGATAGTCAATAATTCAATACAAACTCTTCCAAGAGCTACTCAAAGGAAAGAGGTGGGATTCCCAACTAGAAACACTCAATGCTAAACATCATTCATTCTCAGCTAAACAACAAGAGAAAGATATATGTCTAAGTAAAAAATATATTCAAAAATATAATAACCATCAACAACCTTCTAATGTTTCCATCCCCTTACTTTTATAAGATAAGAGCTTGCAAACCCTAAACCAAATCCAATGATAATACTTCTTTCACACAAGGCACCTCCATCTAAAACTACGCTGCGCCTCATTGATGGCCACTCCTCCATGACAACGCTGTAGATTTGGTCAAGGTTGACCCAGTCAAAATTTCCAGCCCCTTTCACACCTAAGGGTGCTTGATTTAACAGCCAATATTTAGCCATTTTACATTTTGCATGGATTTATTCATCATTAAGGAGTATTATGGACCTCCTTTGATCTTTTATTCTTTAAACAAAGCAATAAAACAAAAATTAATATTCCAATTAGCTCATGACTAATTGGGAATATTACAGATTTACATGAGGCAAGCCTATGGTTGTTATATTGGGCTCGACATAGCAGTTTTAAACAAAGGGAGATCACTTTGTTCTAGGCACAATTTTGTTTTACCTTTAGCTAGTTTTTTATATAAGATGTGGCACACTTTTCAGGCTACATGCTCATGTTTTAAACTATTCTAGATAATTGCATATTGTACATTGTTGTGTACAAGTTTTGGGGCACTCAATTTGTGTCAGCTTATATCTTGTGTGCCTTGTGCATCTTGTGGTTCTTGCAAACTCTCAGTTAATGTTCTATTTTTTATATGAACTAAACATACATGTGAAATATTTCTTGTGTAAGCTATGTTGCTTATTTGTTTTATGGCCATGGCTAGATCATGCATTCCTTGTCTTAGTAACTAGTTAAGTGGGATAAGCTGAGCTTGGACATGAGTGGAATAATATGAGTTATAGGTAGTTCTTAAGTGAAAAAGGCACAATATACTTTTCGTAGGTGCAATTGGTCAAGTTGTTGCGGTTTAAGCAGGCCAATGTTGTCACATGAACTATAGTAGCCAAGGATTTGATTGGGTTCCCAAGTCATGAAAAAATGTAAAGGCTAGTTGTGAGGACATGAGTGCCAATTCATGCTAGGGAATGATAAGATGTGCCAGATAGTGTGAAGGCATGTCAAACATGCTAAGATGCGCCAAGTGATAAGGCATGCCAAGATGTGCAAGGGTGTTTCAATGCGTGCCAGGGATTTTCAAGGCAACAAAAGGGAGAAACAAGTTAAACTAAAAGGAAATGAAAACATACGAGGGTTAATAAGTCATCAATTTACCTTTTCCAATAGGGGCATGCTAGGCACACCAACTCTAGGCACCAATAGGTGCCAAGTGCAAAGTCTTAGTGAATTCTGTTGGGGTTCCCATGTTTGGCAGGTTTCGCACTACCAAAAGAGAAGACAACATCAAAACCACTTTGGGACCTCAGGATCTAGCCCTCCTGGGTCCAGAGAGAGATATCTCTATAAAGGCAAATATATATATGTATTTGAAGCTCGATTTTAAGGTATTAGGCTAGTTGTAAGGCTCAAAGGTTGTTGTTTTGTTTGTTTGTTTGGTTGTTGGGAAACATGAAGGAAGGATTTCAATGTAAGACAAAGAAGTGGGCAAAAAGGATTTTGGAAATGGGGAGATAATTCAAAGAACACTCGAGACTATTGGGCAATGGAGTCATCAAAGGGTTTACTTTCAATTCAATATCTAAGGCTTTCCAATGGGCTAGTCATCTAAAGCAGAGGGTCTTAAAGATGATAGTGTGGGATGAAATGATAAGGAATGAAGGTGAACAATAAGGAAACCTTCCAAGGTGACCTCCTAGGAGCTGATCTAGGGACAGGACATGCCATAACCATCTATGACCAAATTCCTAAAAAGGCTAACTCTTTAGACAAAGGAAAACATTAAAGATTTAACACAAAGCTGAAGCCTGAGATCAGAGAAAGGCTTTGAACTTTCAATGCTTTGACATTCAACTTAAGGGAACTTAGAAAGGGTTTAACAGTTAGAAAAGGACCCTAGTGAGACAGAACCAACTCTAATCTCCCATTATCCCAATTCCTTCAATTAAAACTAGACAAGAACATTGAAGACCTGATTCCTGAATTCACACATCAGAAAGCAGTGATAACCAAATACTATGCTGGTTAAATTATCTTGGATTAGTCTTCAAATTTCACAATTTCTAGAAAACATCAAAGATAAGAAGAGAAGGAAGCATTAGGGTACCATGCAAGGGTATATCCTAAACCAATTTACTGATTCTTATCAGAGAAACGAAATATGATGAATTATAGAAAGAAAACAGAGACGAAGGTAGAACACATCACCGCTACTTTAAATCAGGATCCAAAGAAATATACTTTTCATATTAAAGAGCAACACCAGTTATATACAACATTGTCCAACAGCTTGATATTCAGTCTGAAATCGTCTCCTCAGCCTATTTTACAATTATGCACACAAAAATATATCTCAAGAGAAACAGCTTACAATCCACGGTTATTTGAACAACAACCTTTACAATGTATTTTTCAAGAGTTTTATAATTGAAAGAGAGGCAAAGGAGGTAGATGAAATTTTAATGAAACATTTAAAACAGAGGAAGAAGAGAGCTCAAGGCCCATTCTGTTTTAATATCACTGCATTGACTCTCAGTACTCTTTGGGTGAAAGAGTGGTCTTCGACAGGCTTATAGTAACTCCAGGTATGTTCTTTGATGTACTTTTCGGCTGTATTACTTGGTAGTACTCTGGGACAAGTAAGGCAGTTAAATGATTTTAGGCCTGCCATGCCGTGTAACAAATGCTCTGGTAGTCTTGGGACTATTGTCAGGGTAGTGATCTTCTCAAGAATGTTGATGGAGAATAAAATATTATGGCAACTTGTCCTTTCACAGGAAAGAAACTTCTACTAATGTGAAACACTGATAATATTTGTTTTATGAGCCTCAGGCCTTATTAGGCTTTCTATGTCATTCATAAGGTCTTCAATCTTGTATGTTCACCCTTTAAACACTAAATTAAAGCTCAAAATCTTCAACAATAGGCTCTAAACCACTTTAAACCTTCATTGATACTCTTTTCCACTTTTGTTGACTGTCTTTGTCTGTGAAAAAGCAGTTTTGGTGATATTGGAGGTTTGACAGAGTTAAACACTTGCCCGTTAATGAAATATTTTGTTTAAAACCTTCCCAAGAGTTTTCTCTGCAATCCCTAGCTCTGAAGAATGGCATTCTACGCCACTGTATTACACTAATAGTGATTGTGTAGAAAATAACGGCTTTCACTGTCTGTAACTGTTGGCCGGATAAATCGTTCTTGCGGACAAGACCGATCTCCCTAGTGTCAGAAGACAATCTAGCAAAAAATGAACAACTAAGTTTGTCTTTCTCTAACTGTATTTGTTTTGAAATTAAATTCTATGAAGGTGTCGATCCTACCTTATATCCAAATGCTTATTTGTGGTCGTAAAGCTTCCGTCGCATCAATAATCCTTCGTCGCAACAAGAACTCTTTTGTCGCAATAATAATCCTTTCGTCGCAACAAGAGTTCTTTCGTCACAAGAAAGTGTCGTCTTTCTTCAACTTACAATCACAAACAAGAAAATATCAAATAGCACCTGTATAAAAAATAATCATAAAACATACCTATCATAGTGATCAAGGAATCTATGAAATAAACGATCAAATGACAGCTTATTGAAATAAACAATCGAATGACAATTTATTGAGAAAAACAAAACTTGATTGTATTAATATTAAAAATAACAGAAGAAACTTACAACCTTAGCCTTGATGTTTGAAAGGCCTTCCCGGGGTCCAAAGCAGGAGTCTCCTCTACTTTGATAAGTCTTGCACTCTTCCTCCAGGAGCACAAAGAGGTATGTGATCTTTCCTCTCAAAATCTCAGCAGAAAGAAGACTAAATCTCAACAGCACTTCAACTAAATCACACATAAAGCTTGAACTCCAATTCTCAATCTCCAAAATCTAACCCTTTGAGGCTACCCAATGCCTCCTTTTATAGAGCAGATGAGGAAGTTAGGATTCCACCTTTGAAGGGATAGAATCCTCCTTCAAAGGGATAGGCTCCTCACATCAGGGGATTAGTTCCTTAAGGTGAGGGATACATGCACCTTATCAAAGTGTACTCATCTCCAAAAATTCTCATCTAGAACCTTCTAGAATTGACCTCAAACCACTTTTTTTACTTTAATTTCTCGCCTTTTTTACTTTGAGGAGGGTATGCAGGCATTGCAAAGTAAAACTACATTCTAAAACACAGGTAAGTAGTGTATTACCTGTGTACCCAAGCTAGGAATGCAGACAGGATTCATGTTACCTACGTACCCATTCTTTCAGAGGTTTTTAGGGTTTTTCTTCCTGTTTTAGGGCTTGGAATGAGGAGTAAAGGTTGTAATATTTTTAGAGGAGGCATGTATGAGTGTTAATGAGCTCATACAGTCAGCACAGTGTCAAGGTGACAGTTTTTAGTGTAACAGATTGCCCCCTAAACTGCGAAGACTGAAATAGATGAAGATGAAGTCTGTCATATATGAAGAGTGAAGTACTTTATTATTTCAAGGATCATCCTGTGGACACCCCAGTCGGAACCTATAAAAACATTCAATGAAAAATATATATATGTAATCATATCATCGTTGAGGTAGGCATTCCCATACTCAGATCAAAAACTAACTAAACTTGTTCTGATACAGAAATTATTTTCAATACATAAATAGTATAGACATGTGTAGACACAGTATGGACGCATCCATCTGTTCATGAATAGTCCACTGTATAAATGATAACATAATTCCTCGCAGCCTAGATGGTAGAAACTAGATCCAATGTCTTGATTTCCACTTCTCGAACCAGTACGATTCTATCCATGTGAAATGAATGTGTCGAAGTCGAACATGGTAGAAACCACTTGATTACCAGTCAATAATGTAAACTGTTAACAAGTGTGAGAGTAACCACCGGTAATGTCAATGGCTCTCAAAGTACTCAGTACAATCCATGAAATGTGAATGAATGAGCTGAAGTCAAACATGTCACAGAATCATTCGATCGAAGGTCAATGATGCAACCTGTCATCGAAGGCGAGAAACCTGCCATTGAGGCATGCAGATTTCAAGGTACTTACGGTTTCTAGATCAACTTCCTAGATAATGAGCTGTCGTCAATAGAAAGTGATTCGTCGTAGGCAAGCCCACAACACGAAATCATAGATCAAGTTTTGAAGAAATATATTGGCAAGGATTGACTCAGGGATGGTCAAAATGGATGACAAATATTTTGCAGATGAATGGTTTATTTGAACTGTCCTCTTGAACACATAACGACACTACAAATGGCTTGGTGACAATTGACCCAAAGCTAATACCCAGAAACCGACTGAAGACTTTCAATATGGTTTGATTAACTGTTAGGCAAAGGATTTCCCAACCCAAGTGAACAAAAGTGTCGTGTTCAAGAGTGGTTGACGACTTTCCAAAAATCAAAATGTAACAAACAGGTTTATTTTTCTCTCCTTTCCCCCACCATTTCTGGCAAGTACCTCTTTATTTTTGACAATATTGAGGAGGATAAAATTTGCTTGTTTATAAGCTCATCCTTCGGATGAGTCCAACTTAGTTTAAGATTCGAACCCTAAGAAGGAGTGGTTAGTTCCTATTTGAAATTGAACAGGTCCTTTACTATTAAATTTTAACGAGTCCAGTATAGGAGAAAATCGATGTTTTTCAATTTTAGGGAGTCAGAAAAAAAAAATTAAGAAAACTCCATGGGTGTACTTTTTTGTAAATTTAGTCTCTCGAGCCCGAAAAAGGATAAAATAATGCGGGAGAGAACTCTATTGACCGTAATTAGTCAACGTATACCTTTTTCGTAAATAGTCCATTTCAGTCCGTAAAAGGGGTAAACTTATACTGAAGGGACGATCATTCATTTACTTTAACGAGTTCAAATAATCAAGTGCTCAGCAATCTTTTCATGTTTAGAGAGTCTGAAAAGGGCTTAAAAGAGGACTCCAAGGTTTCACTTTTTCGTAATTTTCAAGAGTCCGAAAAAGTGATAAAAGTATACTTAGTAGTTTCGCTTTTTCTGTAAATTTTAACGAGTTCGAAAAAGGGATAAAAATGTACTCATGGTTTTCACTTTTTCATAAGTTTTAACAAGTTCGAAAAAGGGATAAAAATGTACTCATGTGGCCAACTTTCAATTTAATTAATGAGCAGGAAAAGATGGAAAGAACTCGGCATTTTACGAGAATGAAAGATAGCAAAATAATCTCTGGATTTTCATGAGTTTAATGAGTCTTGAAAATAATCGAAATTGACTCAAGATAAGTTTCATTTTTCCAAAAGCTTGAAACAGAGAAAAACTATGCTTCAGAGTGGTTTCATTTTTACACAAGCTTGAAATATATAGAAAACTGTGCTTGATGCCCCCTAAGCATAACTACTAGAGCGCATGCCCCCCCAGCTTCATTTCATTCAACTAAGTACACTGCTGGTAATTAATAGTTGGATGGAATGAAGGTTCATTTACGAGATCATATGAAAGACCCGACCTAAAACTGTAAGAAAATTATGCAAAAACTGAAATAACTAACCTAAATATATGACTTAATCATTTACGAGATCTAGTCAAAGACTCGACTCAATTAGGGGAGGATTTGTTTCATTTTTTAACGAGCTTGACACAGGAAAAGAACTATGCTCATGGCAATGTGTTTTATTTTTTTAACGAGGTTGACACAGTAACAAGAACTATCCTCGTATCTAATTTCTACAATCTGCCTATATAACCTACTGATTCATTTTTTAATGAGGTTGACACAGGAAAAGAATTGTCCTCATACCTAATTCATTTTTTAACGAGGTTGACTCAGTAACAGGAACTATCCTCACCTACATCTTTCATTTTTTAACGATTTTGACACCGTAAAAGAAACTATCCTCGTATCTAATTTCTACAAGCTACCTATATAACCTACTGATTCATTTTTTAATGAGGTTGACACATGAAAGGAACTGTCCTCATACCTGATTCATTTTTCAACGAGGTTGACTCAATAAAAGGAACCATCCTCATACTCACTAATTCATTTTTTAACGAGGTTGACACAGTAAAAGGAACTATCCTCGAACTCACTGATTCATTTTTTAACGAGGTTCATACAGTAAAAGGAACTATCCTCACACTCACTGATTCATTTTAAGTTGACAGTATGTAACTATCCTCAACATTTCATTTTATAGCCAGGCAAACACGAAAAAGGAACTATGCTCGCAACTAAATACAGTTCATTTTTTAATGAGTTGTACGATGAGAACTATCCTCACCTCCTTTGATTCATTTTAAGTTGGCGATGCAAAGACTCCGTACCAGGCGGTTGTTTTTAACGAGGTTGACCTTGATAAAAGGAACTATCCTCACTCCCTGATTCATTTTAACGAGGTTGACCTGATGAAAAGACTATCCTCGACGCTTGACCATGACTGCATTTGGAAGAAACACATGTCAATGGACACACCTCGATCATGGCTTCCAAGAGGTCTTCATCAGAAGGAAGAATAGTTCTCTGGAAGGAAAACATGTCAAGGGACTCAAAAGGGATAAGAACATCGCGTTCAAATCCCATAGAGTTTTCCATGTCAATTACCGGATCTAAGTCAAAGGAAGACGAGCAAACAGTGAGAGGCTCGCTTACATCAGTAATTGAAAACATGGGACTAGTTTCCACATAATTAACCCGTGGCGGGGTAGATACCACTTGCGTATGAGGAACATTCAGGGATGTCGGATTATTGGTAGTCGAATCAAGACTAGGGAATGAAAGCTGGTCTATAGTCACAATATTTCCATTGTGAGGGAAAGACATCACGTGAAAGAGTGTCGATACGACAGCTTTCATTGCATAGACATAGTCTCGCCCAAGGAGTAAATTGAAATCCAAGGGGCCTCAGACTACCACAAGATCAATACAGACAGTTTTACCTTCAAAAGTAATAGAAAAATTAGGAAGGATCCCTAAAGGTTCACTAATGGTTCTGTTAAAAGCTTTCAGATTCTGCGTAATATGCACAAGCTAAGGGGAACCCAAAGCTTTCCAAGCAGTTGAGGATAAAATACTAACAGAAGCACCTTCATCTACCTGTGTGCGGTGTATGTCCCTACCACTGAACTTCAAAATGATTTGGAAAGGGATGGAGGAAGGAAGACAAGGTTCTGTCGGTCTATTCCAATCAAAGGAAAAGACCTCAGTACTTGGAGGGGGTTCTGTAGAAACAGGTGAAATGCCCCCCGACGTAGAAGAATTTGAATTAATAAGAAGGACCTGAGTGGTATGAATTTCACTCTCTACAGGGAGAATGGGATCGACCGAATGTGAAATCGAATCGACCACTTGATCAACTAATGGATCATCAACCTGAGTGATATGATTTTCACTCTCCAATGGAAGAGTGGGATCAACTATACTTGAAATTAGATCAATCACTCCATCAGTTGACGGTAGGTTGGGAGAAATTTTACGGTAATCAGTTAGAAATTCTTGCTGTGGAACAGTGAGTTTTTCCAATAATTTTGAGGCTTCATCCATGTGAGGGAAAATGTGATTTTGATGACTCCCTTTGCATAACTTACAAGGAAACCTAACTTTACCCTTTTTCCCAGGAACCTGACTATCATTGGTTGATGGATCAACGGAAAGTTGATGAGATTTTTCTGACCATACTTCCAAGACCTTTGGAATACCGGGACAATTGATAAGGAAGTGGTCACCCTTACAAAGCCTGCAAGGGTATTTGGGTTTACGATGCATGTTGGAGGTTTCCTCAACACAACTAACACTTACAACCATGGTTGGTTGGTTGACTTATTTCTTATCCTGCTTCTTCTTCTTCTTCTTCTTCTTCCCTTTCTTCTTCTTCTTAGCCACCTGGTTACTAGCGTCAAGACTTCTACCAAGCGAAGAGGAAGAAATGGAGGAAGAAATATTAGGCGAAGAAGGTAAAGGGTCAACAGAAGGTTGGTGATGTTGAGATGGTGAACTCTGTTGAAATGAAGCATCCGGTTGAGGTGGAACAAATGGAGTATTCGGGGCCAACGAAGTTGAAAATAACCATATCGGTAAACCTATTGTAAATCCAGGTAATGACAAAGTAGCCATATAAGGAGGACCAACATTTCCAAAGCAAGGAAAAGTACTAGGAATCTCGTTAAGAGGAGTTCCTTGGTTGGTAAATTCCGGAACAGTTGCCATTATATTCAACTTCAGTGAATTTTATTAACAAATTAAAACTAAAATTAACAATTCACAATTTACACCTAACAATTAAAATTCACAATTCACACCTATGGTCTCTAAAAGTAAAAACAAACAAATTAACACGCGCTATCAAATCTAGGAGTCAAACCACACAAAAACAGTAGATTCCCGCACTAAAAACACTAGTTGGTGATGAAATCCAACATCGTAGAATTTTAATGCAGAAATGGCGGTTGGAACAGCTACCCCGATAACCTGCTTAATGAAACAGACTTGCACAAGTTTCTTCACAAAACCATCTCGAGTGAAGAGAACCCCCCAAAGAGTCCAAGTGAGTCTAGTCAACGTCTGCTCCAGGTACAATGAGATCTTTCCTTCACCGTCACCTTAGGAAACAATCTTAAGCTTATGGACACTAAGGTTACCAATAGTAACAAATACAACTGGGGGAACAGTCTACGATCCGATTCCACGTGCAAGGGCAGAGTAACAAAGCTCAATCCCCTTGAAGGTTCCTCGACATGGTCAATCCGAGTTTTACCGACAAGTGACCCCAAGCTCCTCGACAATGGTTAATCCTAAGTTTACCATTTGTAATGCGCGCAGATCTTCTCTCTTTCCCAATGAAACATAATTGATTGTCTCAAAGGTTTGGACATGATCTCGTGATTGAATTCTTTAAGAGAAGCTTCCCAGATTGTACCAATTACGATTGGATTTACTTCCTACCGCAAGATTTACCTACTTTTTTGTTTTATTTGCTTTGGAAAGTTAACTACAACCTATTCCAAAGCACTAATCCTGAGCTAGATTGGTGGAAAGAGCCCTAAAAATGTAAAAATTACGAGATGAATTTTAATCAAGCGTTGTGTTATTTAGGTCGTTATTACTCAAAATGGTAAATGGATATGAAACCAATGGTGTTATGACCCGACCCAAAACTGAATGCAATCGAATATGATAATGTAATATTTTCAATTCGATGAATCCTAACTAAAGTAAGGAGAGAGTTTCCATCCACTTCCAACAATGCAAAAAATTGATCACTAAGAGAAAATATAACAAATTCTCTAATGCACTAATTTCATCAAGAAAAACTAATGCAAATCAATCCCAAATCAATTTTTATATTTTTGTGTTTCTAAAACAAGCATAAAAACATCTAAATTCAAATCAAAGAAAACTGATCTAAATTTACGATTGATTTTTCATAATGTAAAATATGCAGTTGTAATCTATGCACAATTCACTTGAAAAGTATGCAAATGTAATCTATGCACATTTTCATTCATATTCTGAAAATGAGAATTCTAATTATGCAAATGTGATCTATGTAAGAGAATTCTCAAACACAAGATGATTCTAATGTGATCTAAGAACCAATCAAGTGCAAGTCAAGAAAATCGGGTGAGAGGTCCAAAGATCAAAAAACACTCAAAGGCGATTAACACTCATACACAATTTAGCCCCCCCCCCCGGCGATTGAGGGGGAATTTTTTTTGCAAAAACAAAAGCAAAAAGATGGAAAATTTTGAAAAGACTGAGACAAACCTCCAAGTAATGAACAAAGGAAATCAAATTAAGAATTTCTCAAGAAAGAGACTCAAAACACCCAATTAACTTAATGGAGATTGATGAGATGAAGAATTGCTGAAAGGAACTCATAAACAAGGATTTTTGACAGAAAAATACAGATCTGGGTAGATGCTAAAAATCCTAAATTAAATCTAAACTAAACTGGAAAAAATAAATCTAAATATTTTCAAAAAATCTAATAGGGTCCGCAGGCTTCCAGAAGTAACAGGTGCGGTCCCGCAGTGTTTACTCAAGGAAAGTGTGAAACTGCCCGCATTGTGCAAAAGACCAAAGTGCGGTCCCCAGAAAAGTTCAAGAAAAACTTAAAAGATTTAAAAATTTTCAAAAACAGAGAAAACCTAAGCTACCTAGGTAGATATCCATCAATCAAAAACCAGGAAAATTTTTTCCTCAAATCAAAATAAAAGAGAACCAAAAAAAACAAGTTCTTTCCCCAGTGGAGTCGCCAATTTGTTGGCCGGATAAATCGTTCTTGTGGACAAGACCGATCTCCCTAGTGTCAGAAGAAAATATAGCAACAAACGAACAACTAAGTTTGTCTTTCTCTAAATATATTTGTTTTGCAATTAAATTCTATGAAGGTTTCGATCCTACAGGTCAAATGCTTTGGCAGGGTCATATAAAGCAATAGCATCAATAATCCTTAGTGTAGCAGGCTCTTTGCATACAACAATAATCGCCCATCGCAACAAGAGTTCTTTCGTCACAAGAAAAGTGTCGTATTTCATTGACATATAATGCAAACAAAAATATAAAATAACACACAGCCATAATAAATAATCATATAAAACATACCTATCACAGTCTCAAAGAATCTATAAAATAAATGGTAAACAGCAACCATTAAATAAACAAATAGAATGACAATTTATTGAAAAATAAAACAGTTATATTAATCATATGAAGAACCTTACAACCTTAGCCTTGATGTTTGAAAGGCCTTCCTGAGGTCCGAAGCAAGAGTCTCCTCTACTTTGATAAGTCTTGCACTCTTCCTCCAGGAGCACAAAGAGGTATGTGATCTTTTCTCTCAAAAGCTCAGCAGGAAGAAGTCTAAATCTCAACAGCACTTCAAATCAATCACACATAAAGATTGAACTCCAATTCTCAATCTCCAAAATCTAACCCTTTGAGGCTACCCAATGCCTCCTTTTATAGAGCAGATGAGGAGGTTAGGATTCCACCTTTGAAGGGATAGAATCCTCCTTCAAAGGGATAGGCTCCTCACATCAAGGGATTAGTTCTTTAAGGTGAGGGATACATGCACCTTATCAAAGCGTACTCATCCCCAAAAATTCTCATCTAGAACCTTCTAGGCTTGACCTCAAACCACTTTTTTGACTTTACTTTCTCGCCTTTTTGACTTTGAGGAGGGTACGCAGGGATTGCAAAGGAAAACTACATTCTAAAACGCAGGTAAGCAGTATATTACCTGCGTACCCAAGCTAGGAATGCAAACAGGATTCATGTTACCTGCGTACCCATTCTTTCAGAGGTTTTTAGGGTTTTTCTTCCTGTTTTAGGGCTTGACATGAGGAGTAAAGGTTGTAAGACTTGCAGAGGAGGCATGTATGAGCGTTAATGAGCTCATATAGTCAGCAGAGTGTCAAGGTGACAATTTTTAGTGTAACAGTAACCCTACAAAACAAAACAAACTTGTTAAGAAATCAATGGGGGTGGAAGGGGAAATGATGTGGAGGCATGTGGAGATGGCAGCGCAGCAGTGGAAACAGTGGTCGTAGTGGAGAAAATGGTGAAAATCGCTGTGTAATGGTGGAGAAAGTAGTCTGATGAAGGTCTGGTGGAGAAATGCTTCTGAACCGTCTGATTAGATCTGATGGTGGTGATCGACAGTCGTGATTTTCCGGAGGAGTTGCCTTTGGAAGGTAAGGCGGATAAATAAAATTTTTGTGTAAAACACTAAAATTTTACCTTTGGGAAAATTACAAAGGAAATGGATGAAAATGAATAAAATCGGGCGTTTTAATGGTGGGCCCGGCATGGGCGGAGGGTGATTGAGTGTGGACCGTTAGATCTCAGGAGGACATCAACGACTAGGATCATCCGATGAAACTCTTTGGAGAGCCCGATGAAAGAAACCCAAATGGGGACACGATGTAGTGTGAACCGTTGATTGGGATCAGATCAATGGTTGGGATTGAATGATGGAATTTCGAGAGCAAAAGAAGAGGAAGTGGTTTTTGGGAGAAAACAATTGTTTTCGCGCTGCTTTGGAGTAGTTTTGAAATTTCTCCCAAATAACGCGATATGCGTCGCTGCCAGACACGTGTCCCTCTAAAAACCACTTTTATCACGTGAATTTGAAGCTTTAAAATTCAAACACCAAAATAACGCGATATGCACCATACCAGTTGGATTAAAGGTGGGGAGATCTGACGGTTTGGAATAGTGCGTGATATGGAAAGGTGCACGGTCGGTAGGGCGAGAAAGGGTCAACGGTGTTTTTAATGTGGACCGTCAGATCTATGGAATGGACGGCAGAGATTAAAAGAGGAAATAGAGGCAAAAGGATCAAATGAATGGGAAAGAGAAAGGAGGGCCGTCGGATCAAAGGAGATCAACGATAGAGATCTAATCGCATCAGAGCAAGGCAGGGGCCGAAACTCGGATGGTTTTGAACTTGCGATTACATGTGGACCGTTGGATCAGCGGAAGATCAATGGTGGAGATCTGATCGGTGGGGGAACAATGGAGGGAACAAGGGTGGAGCGCGATTCAATCTGGGCCATTGGTTCTTGTGGATTCAACGACCAGGATTGAATCGGTGGATCGCAAATCGGAGGGGACAGAGGGTGGCACATTAAGATTTTGCGATTAGCAATTTTGTGCTAGCCGTTGGATCGCAGAAGGGATCAACGGTTAATATTCAATCGGGGGTTGATGAAACAATGTAATGGGCGCAACATGAGATTAGCATGGACTGTTAGATATTTACAGATCGACGGTGGATATTACATTCGCAGCCAATAGAACAAAAGGCAATCACATCGGAGATTTACATTTAACAAAGGAAAAGCATTCACTGCCAACTCCCGATTGCGATTAGCGCTATGCAGCTTAGCACTTGGTCTCGACGCCGGTCATATGCGGAGACGGGGCTGGGCTGAAATGGGCTTAGCCTGATATATGGCAAAAAGTGGGTTTTTGGCCTAAAAACAACGTTTTTTAAGGCTAAACAGTGGTTCCGGTAGGGGAATAAAGGGATTTTCTCACCAAATGAAGGGTATACATGGTTTAAAAATGGAAATTTGACGGTTTAGAAGACTTAGGAAGGGATTTTGAGGGTTAAAGGGGAAATTTTGAGGAGGGAAAAAAGGGGTTAAAATGGGGGAATTTGCAGGGATACAAGGGAGAAGATGTAGGCTTTCTTGAGCATAATTTTTTCACAAACAATGAGGCTTTCTTGATGGAAACATCAGTGAATATATTTCAAAGGAAAAAGACACAAAGAGGCTTCAAGAGTGATATGTTTTCAGAGGAAATGTATCTCTTGAAGACTTAGAAACATTTTTAGCCACTTGTTTTCTTTGTCAAAAATTTATAGGTGGCTAACAGTGGCTCCACATGGGGATGGCATCTTCTTGAAGGTGTCAATAACTTCAGCAATATTCTTTGGGAAGTAGGCCAGATGCCTTGATATTTAACCATCTTTCCTTCTTTTATTAAGCTGCTACAAACATGATGGATATTGAGTCAGCAGAAAATATTCCCCAAACAATCTACCTACCCATCCTACAGTCCTAACATTTTTCTTCTAGGTGCATTTAGACTTGTAGACCTTCTTCATCACCCTCTTTTCTTTTCTTTTTGAAAGCAGAAAACAAACTAATCTAATTCTACCCTTATTCCTCCATGAGACCAGATTAAAAATTTGGTCTCATAGCTTCTCTACCTAAACTAATATCTGCTAGGATTAAACTGTCTAGCGGATTTCATTCTCTACATTCTACAACAGAAATTTAAAAAATAGTCAAACCAGGATTAGACTGTCTGGTTTGTTGTGGGTTCATGGCATAAAGACAATTGCACATGAACTGAACTTTTCAGAAAATTAGAACCAAAATTGTGAAGGCTCTGAATTGTGAAACTTTGAAGCATCCTACTTTTCTTTGTGACTCAAGTTTTGAGCTTGTTAGAGTCACTTTCTTCTTCATCTCATCTCTGGTTTTGGGCTTGTTAGAGCTGAGTCTTATTTCTTGTCTTTGCTGGTTCAGATTTTGAACACATTATAACTAGACTCTCTCCTCTTTGGCTCAGGTTTTAAGCTTGTTTGAGCCACTCTTTTTGGAACTTCAGAGGTTCAAGTTTTGGGCATGTCTGAACCTCTCTTTCTCTCTTTTTTGAAACATTTTTCTGTTTTTCTTTGAAAAAAAAATACTGCAATGGTATTTACAATGGAAATGAAAACTTTAAACTGGAAATCAGCAATAGTAATGCTTGAGCATCCTGCCATTGACAGGACCCCCAAACAGATCTGTACCATTAAGCTCTTGCAGAAAAAAGGCGTTTGGACCAATGGTGGATTGGATGATATAAGGACCCTGCCACAAACTATCAAATTTGCCATGTTTTCCTTTGTTCTCTCTCCTGGAGTCCCAGTTAAGAACCTTATCTCCAATTTTGAAGTCACAAGTTTTTGTTCTTTTATCAAACAACCTTTTTATGTTTTCTTGCACTTTTAGAGCTCTGTTGTAGACTTCCTCTCTTGTCTGCTGGAGATGTATGGTTTGATTTATCCTCCTTAGCATGTTGTCCTCTTTTGTCTGTATCTCTTGTACTAGTACCCCTATGCTAGTAGGAAATACTGCCTTTTTTCCATAGACAAGCTGATATGGTGACATCATGTTTGGTCTCAATCTAGTCTCCTAAACTGAGCTCATTTAATTGTCAACCAGGATTTGTAGACTGCTGAAGTGAAGTGTACTGTATGTACCTAGGTGCTTGTTTCCTAATGCATTGTGTGTAGTTTTTTGAAATGTTTTTGGTCTTTTGTAATGATTTATAATGTTTTTGGTCTTTTGGTGGTTTTATGTTTACAAGGAAATGCCTAGAAAGCTAATGGAAATGAGCTGATGTTTAAAGACAGAGTGGATCCTAATTGATGAATGACAAATGACAAATGCAATTGCAAACACTGAAGTAGAATCAAATCTAAACTATGACTAAGAAAAAACAGAGCTTGATAATGACTTCTAAGGAAATGATTAAAAACTTGTCAAATTCTTTCATCAAAGGCATTTGAGAGAGAGAGCTTGAACCAAGGTGAACTAAGCATGCAAATATTCCTAACTAAACAGTTTAAACAACTAATTTATAATGATGCAACGTCTTGTCCTTGATTAAAGATTTGTTGAAGTATGTTTGGAGTAAAACATTGATATCATCATAAGATTTTCTATTCTAGGACTAGTTTTCTAACTCTATTCTGCAATTCAATTGAATGTCACAAAACCTTACTCAAGAGTTATTGATTTCTTTTCAAAGTAGTCTTTTGAGAGAGGGCTCTGTTCATGGAATGATAAGGAAATTGCAGAGGTACTTCAGGCCTAAAAATGATGTTGTCTTCTGTTCTTATGGTAATGAATCAATTATGGATTTTAGAACAAGAAGATGTTTGTGAATAATGAAGGCTGTTTTGTTAATCTTAAAAACTGAAGCAATCTAATATGTAGTGAATGACAGTATGAATATGGAATGCAATGCAATGAGTTAATCTAAGAATGAACTTAAGATGCCACTAATCTAACCAATGCTGAACTATAAGTCATCATCAAACTCAAAGCAAAGTAACTGAACATGAGTTAAGCACAATTAAACTCCGGAGCATTCTAACTAAGCTACCATGCATTATTCTATGGATTATACAGTCTTTTTGTCCATCATTATTGATATTTTGGAAGAGTTCCTTCTTTTGGAAGAGATTTTAGAACAATTCTGACTGTGTAATTGAGTGCAAATGTAAGCAAATAGACTGAAAGAAATGAAAAAAACTAAGCTATCATAGCCATTTCCTACTCGACATTATGATATTTTGGGCAAGCGTTTAAGAGCAAGAACAGCGATGATACTTAGTACAAACACACAACTAAAACATTCATTATCACGGTTATGCCTTGGACTCCTTAAGTATTTCTTGGAAGAGTTTCTTCTTGTGGAAGAGTGATTAGAACAAGTGTAACTGTGACAGTGAACAACAAAAATTACAACTAAATCCTACACTACTATAGCTATTTCCCATTCAGCATTATAATCTTTTGGAAGAGCTTCTTCTTGTGGAAGAGTTAGAATGAGTACAACTACAGTAGCTAATTAAAAACAACTACTAATTCAAATTCAAAAATGTAAAATCAGCTAGAATACTTATCTAATTTATGCAAATAAATCCGTGCAAGAGGCAGGGGCCCTCTACCACCTGACGGAATTCAACTCCAAATTAAATCAACGCTTCCAAAACAACACTGTCTGCTTCATTAAAGAAGAAATAACTTGAACATAGCACTCTGCATCTTCAGAAATGTAGCACATAATCTAAGCAAAATCTATCATAAAATCTAACATCCAATCTAGCCTAGAACTCAGTTTCCCGAGTGTTTATATAACAAATGTAAATAACAAGATTTGCAACAATTCAGGAACACTGTCTTTCCTTATCAGAATCACATTAGGACTCTTTGAAGTGGCTGCGTGCAAAGGAAAAAGACATCTAGACTGAGACAGTCCTAATAGAAGTCTACATTCCTAAATGTGTTCCCACGTTCCAAAACCGTACCTAGAATTCGTTTCTTCCTCCATGATGAGCAACGAACCATGTAGACATGACGTGGATTATGCCCATATGCGGTTTTTCTTGAGAGGCCACCTGGAACATACTCAAACGTGAAGACAGCTGCAGAATCGCCGGTTAGCTACGAAATGTCTGCATTCTGCAGCTAGTTCCGGTCAAAATTCTTTACAATGGAAAAAATCACAAAACTTAGCAAGTCAGTCATGTAAATCATTCTAGAAGTAATTTTAACTATATTCATTGATCAATTGGGTCTAGGATAGCAATGGCCAAAGGAAAATGAGGTAAAATGGAATGAAAGAAAGCACAATTTTGAGGCTCAACACATCCCAATGGATTTCTTTGTTGTTAACCTGTCAGCCCATAAAGCATGCACTAACTTGTTATGCCATAATTTCTTATTCCCCTCAAGAAGCTTTTTGATGATTGTCACCAAACTTTTATTTGATGATTCTGCTAGCCCATTACCTTGTAGGTAATAAGCAGTAGAATGACCAAGTGCAATCTGATACCTGTGACAAAAATCAATCATCTTTTTGGATCCAAAAGCAATAGAATTATCAGTGATTATCTTCCTAGGGCAGCCAAATCTTGAGAGGATGTGGTCTTCAAGGAATTTAATGATAAAAAAATCAGTATCATTCCTAGAAGGGATGGCCTCTATCCATTTTGTGAAATATTCTGTGGCTGTGAGAATCCATTTGTGTTGGGCTGAGGAAGTAGGATGGATCTCCCCTATGAAATCTTGGCCCCACTGTTGAAAGGGAGCTTCAACAGTTATAGGTTGTAATGGTAAAGGGATGAGTTTTCTTTTGCCTTCAAAAATTTGGCACTTATGGCAGGAAATTATCATTTTATGGATATCATTGAAAAGGGTAGGCCAGTAATAGCCAGCTCTGAGTATTATGTTAGCAGTGGCTTTCCAATTCAGATGGCCTCCGCATTATCCTGAATGAAACTCATGTTTAATCCTCTCTGCTTCAGTTTCAGGCAGAAATTTAAGCAACAAACCATTTTCATTTTTCTAATATAAACATTCATTTAAAATGCAATAGTTTATGGCTTTTAACTTCAGGAAACTTGCCTTAGTCTTTGATAAATTAGGATGAGCATTAAGATTTGTAAGCACATACAGGATATTAGAATACCAAGGAGAGATTTGAAATTTTTCTTCAACAGTAGGATCAGGAAATCCTTCATGTTCATCCAAGGCATCCACCATGTTTATGTAAAGGACTTGCAAGTTGGATTCAGCCATTAGTTGAGCTAAGCCCTGACCTTTGATAAGTTTTGTGGGTTTTATTTCCAGGTCATATTCTAATTTACAAAAATCCATTTGCCCCTCTTTCCATCTGGATCATGGGACAAAATATCTTTTACCACTATGTTAGGCACGTAGGCAATGATGTGAGAATGCAGAATATACACCCTGAAGTCTTTCAAGGCCTTTACCAAGGCATAGGCCTATTTTTCCATTATATTATATTTCAAGGGTGCATCCCTCAGCACCTTGATGAAAAAAGAAATAGGCTGTTCCTGTCCCTCTGGATTTTTCTGCAGCAAGACTACAACCACTGTATGCTTGGAGGCAAAGGAGAATATAAGGAAATCTTTTGAAAAATCAGGGCTGATTAAGACTGGTGCCCGGGTAAGTGAATGTTTGACTAATTCAAAAGATTTTTTGTCTTCTATAGTCCACTTAACCCCCACTCCTTTCTTAATCATGTTAGTCATATCTCTAAGGAGTTCTACTAAGTTGGGAATAAACCTCCTTAGGAAGTTAATTTTCCCAATAAAGGACTGAAATTATTTTATGTTTCTCGGGTGGCTAATCTATATTATTCCCTCAACTCTTTTCAGGTCTATTTCAATCCCCTTTTCTGATATAATATGGCCAAGAAGCTTACCTTCTTGAAGGCCAAAAACTGTATTCTTGGGGTTTAAAGATAGACCCAACCTTCTACATTTCTCAAACACTCTTCTCAGATGTTTAAGGTGCTCTTCATCAGTCTTGGAATAGACTGTTATGTCATCAAGATAAATGACAATGAATTGACCTATTTCCTCTGAAAAGACTATGTCCATAGCTCATTGGAAGGTTGCACCAGCGTTCATTAGCCCAAAAGGCATTTTTACGTACATAAAAGTGCCCCATGGAGTAGTGAAAGCTATCTTAAGTTGGTCTTCTGGGGGTACTAACACTTGGTTATAACCTGAAAAACCGTCTAACAGGGAGATCCTTTTTGAGCCAACTACCCTCTGTAGGATGTGTTCCATCTTGGGTAAGGGGTAATTGTCCTTAAGTGAAGCTCTCTTAAGGTTTCTAAAATCAATGCATAGTGTGATCTCACCCATATTTTTCCTCACAGCTACAAGGTTCGAGACCCAATCGGAAAACCTCACAGGCACTATGATTCCTGCCTCATACATCTTCTTGATTTCCTTTTCAACTAGAGGTAGTTGTTTTGGGTTAATTCTGCGCAGTTTATGCCTAAAGAGTTTTTGGTTTTCTTTCAAGGGGATCTTGTGTTGGATGATTTCTGTATCGTAGGCCTTTAAGTCCTCATAGCTCCAGGCAAACATGTTGACAAACTCTTTAAATATCTCAATGTATTTCTTCTTCATGTCTGCTGGCAAGGACTTAGCTAGTTTAATCATCTTCGGCTTATCTTCAGTGCCTATGTTGCATTCCTCGACATCAGACTCTATGTGTTCTATAGTGGGTTTCTTTGCTACATCATTGAAATAAAAAAGGTCCTCTAGGGGTGCCATTCCTCTGGGTATATTCTTGTCTTTGGACTGCAACACCTCTATTTCTTCCTTTTCTGCGTTCTGGTATTCTTCAGTTTGAGTTCCAAGTTCTTTAGTTAACATGTTTATTTCTACATTGTGGGGTGATTTTTCTTCATCAGGGGGCTCTTCACTCAGGCATCTTTCATTGGATTTAGAATCTGAATTAGAGAATTCAAACTCATTCCTGCCAAGCAGGAAATCCTCTATCTGCTTGTCACCCTCAAAGACCTGCCAATATTTCTCATTATCTAGCACTGCAGGTCTATATTTTGTTTGAATGATAATTTTTTTGTTACTAGGTGATTTATGATATGAACTAGCTATGCAGGCTAATCTATTTGCAACAATGTTCTGACTCCTAGGAACAAACACAAGCTCATTATCTACAAAGGTTTTTAGTAAATCCATGGCATCATTTTTGTATGCCCTCAACCTAGGATGCTTTGCAGTGTACTCTCCATTCACTTTCTTGATGATTAACTCAGAGTCTCCATATACAACTATCCTTTGGGCTCCTAGTTTTTTCAATAGGTTCAGTCCTAGGATGAGAGCCTCATACTCCACAATATTGTTTGTACATTTAAAATCTAGCTTGAAAGCATGACTTTCAGCATAGTTACTCTCAGTATTGTGTAACCACTCTCTGGCTCCTACATTCTTCCAAGTGCAAGACCCATCGAAGTTCATTCTCCATAAGGGATTGCTTTCAAGTTTATCATCATTTTCATCCCTAATGTTGTGTTCATCGTTATGTTGTATTATGGGGTCTTCACCGTGGCATGGAATTTTTTTCTCTTCATGATGTGCAGGGAGTTCATAATGATGAGTAATCTGTTGTTTGCAGTCTTGGTTTTCTTCACTCTGGTTTTCTGATTTAGCACACTGTTCAAATGTTTCTCCCTCATTTTCCTCTATATCTAGAGTGGCCATTATGTTAAGATCTGTGGGCTCTACTCTATCATTTCAATCTCTGTCTTCTAGCTCTAGCTCATCTGTAAATTTGTCGTTGCAAAGGATAAAAGAATCCAGATCGATATGGACAGAGTATAAAGGTGAATTTTCAGGTTTTTCAGGGCTGCTAACCATAAACTTCATTTGTGCCTCTCTATATAGTCTCCTAAGCTGGCTAAAGACAGGGATTGTGGCATATGACCCATCCATTTTCATTTTACCTTGCAGCTTGGCACCCCATGACCTTGATAACAACATGACATACTTAGGTGGCACATCTACCACTACAACATCCATCACCATGCACTTGGCTGGGATTTGAGTCTGGTTCACACAGAGGTCTTTGATTAGGCCAAGGCACTTCACTTTGCTAGAGTCAAATGAATATAAATCCTTATAAGCTCAGGTTATATCTAGGCCTAAATTCTCCATAATCACTTTTGGCATAAGGTTGTGTGAAGCCCCCGAGTCATGCATAGCATTATGAAGGATCTTGTCATGGATATTGAGGCTAATATAAAAAGGAGGTACTACCCCTTCCTGAAGCTTCCTTTCTATCTTTGGACCAAACAGCGGAGCTGGCTGATCATCACTTAAATTGACAATGTCACTATTTTCTCCTAGATTCAAAGCTTTCAAAATTTGACCTTTATATACATCTTGAGTAGCCAACTCAGTGAGAGGAACGAAAATTTTGATTTTGGCTATCTCACTTTCGAAATTGAAAGGATATTGACCCTTTGAAAGGTTCAATTATGTTCTATTGGCCACCATCTTATTGGAAAAATCAGATTGTTGATTCTCACTATGTACAAGGTTTGAAGCTGTTTTATCAGGAGTATTAGCTGCAATGTTAGTGCTGCTAGTTTCTTGACTTTGTTTATCAGTATTTTGGCTGTCCTTCTCTTTTTTTTTCCCAGAACTGTCAGCTGCTGATTTGTTACTTTCAACAGTCACTTTAGGATTTTTCTCAGGTCTTTTCTTGATGGTAATCTCAGAGGCCTTTGGTTTGGAAGAATCTAAGCTCTTTTTGCTCCTGAGTTCATATTGTTCTTTGACCGGCATGATGGCATTTTCAAATCCCAACCTATAGTCCTCAGATTCTAGCCCTTCCTTATCCCAATGTGAGTATGAGGTCTGATTATTTTATGTGGAAAAGGTGTGGACTTGGTTATCTATTTCCACCATGTTTATTGTGGTTCCTTCAGACTCTTCTATTATTCCCTCATCTTCATCAAGGAAGTTCTCTTGAAATGGGGGTATGATTTGTTGATCAGAGTCTTTCTGTCTATTTGGGAGATTGTTTCTCCTATGGTTCTGGTTCTAGTTTTGATTTTGTTTTATGTTCTAATTACTGATTGTGACAACCATTTTCTCCATCATTTTCACTAGCCTTTCCACGTTTTTGGCTAGACTGTCATATTTGGGATCAGATGTGGAGGCTGATGTGTCATCCCTGTATGTCACCTTCTTCTCAGTTCTCATTCTAGCTCTTTTTTCAATCAGGTTTGCCTCTACACTCACTACCCCTTTTTGCATATCTTCCAAAGTGTTATAATCTCTCTCCCTAAGCTGATAGGCCATGTCATCATCAAAGCCTTCAGGGTATTTCACCAAGGCCTTTCCTTGGGGAGGTTTCATGTGTGGAGGAAGAGCATTGTAAACACTGTTAAACCTTGTATAATAGACATGGACACTCTCTCCTATATTTATTTTTAGATTCTTATATTCTGCTAGTATTTGGAGAGGGTTGGTCTTGACTTCCCATTTGTTTATAAAGGTTTGATGTAAAGAGGGAAGATCATTGATGCTATTGGGAGGTAAACCTTTAAACCACTTCTTCACCTCTCCTCCCAAACTCTGGGCAAAGATCCTCATCTTAATGGTTTCATCTTCAATTTCCATGTAGTCAAAGGCATCTTCCATTCTGTCCACATGATGTTGGGTAGTGGTAGACTCTTTTCCCATGAAATGAGGGATTTTTTATTGATAATCATTAGGTAGTGGAGCCAAAGGCTGAGGTGACACTAGAGGTGCATACCAAGCTTCCATGATGATGTTTTGAGGAGGTAAAGGATTGGTTTGAGCAGCAGGTATATGGATGACAGAAATGTTAGGACCAGCAGCAAACTGTTGAACAGATCTAGGGTGAGAGAGACCCAAGTTTTGGATAAAATGAATATCAGGGGGTGTAGATGGTGGGGTTTCTCTGTCCCTAATTTGTTGGCCACTATGTGATGGTGAAATTAGAGGCTCTAAGTCAGTCTGATCTATAGCACTGAATGAATGTGTTCTTGGTAACTGGCTTGATGAATCAAAGTCAAATTGAGTGTCTAATAGAGCTGAAAAGTTTTCAGGGGCTGAATTTTCTCTATGAATGTGTCTAGAAATAGTTGATTCTTTAGATGGGAGAGACTTCCTAAGAATAATCTCTGGATTATCAATTATCTTAGGTGGGTTTGGATTAGGATAAGCTCTTTTATAAATTTTTCTTGAATCCAATATGTCTGTCTCTTATAAAAGAAGCTTTACCCTATGTGTTTCTTCTAATACGGCTGATGTTGTAGTGAAATCTGGTCTCCCAGTGGAGTTTTGTGAAAACCAAGATAATCAACAGGCCTACTGATCACCAGTGGAGTTTTTTAATTATTAAGGAACTATGGAGTTTCCAGGTGGAAGGTTTAGAGTGTTTCAAGGATGTTTACTGTCCACCACAGTGATTTAACTACCAAACTTAGGCTAAAATGGTCTTATTCCCTAGCAGAGTCGCCATTATGTTGGGGTTCCTATGTTTTGGCAGGTTTGGCACTACCAAAAGATAAGACAACATCAAAACCACTTTGGGACCTCAGGATCTAGCCCTCCTAGGTCCAAAGAGGATCTCTCTATAAAGGCAAAGATATATATGTTTTTGAAGCTCGATTTTAAGGTATTAGGCTAGTTGTAAGGCTCAAAGGTTGTTGCTTTGTTTGTTTGTTTGTTTATTGGGAAACATGAAGGAAGGATTTCAATGTAAGACAAAGAAGTGGGCAGAAAGGATTTTGGAAACAACGAGATAATTCAAAGAACACTCCAGACCATTGGGCAATGGAGTCATCAAAGGGTTTACTTGCAATTCAATATCTAAGGCTTTCCAATGGGCTAGTCATCTAGAGCAGAGGGTCTTAAATATGATAGTGTGGGATGAAATGATAAGGAATGAAGGTGAAAAACAAGGAAACCTTCCAAGGTGACCTCCTAGGAGCTGATCTTGGGACAGGACATGCCTTAACTATCTATGACCAAATTCCTAAAAAGGCTAACTCTTCAGACAAGGGAAAACATTAAATATTTAACACAAAGGTGAAGCCTGAGATCAGATAAAGGCTTTGAACTTTCAATGCTTTGAAATTCAACTTAAGGGAACTTAGAAAGGGTTTAACAGTTAGAAAAGGACCCTAGTGAGACAGAACCAACTCTAATCTCCCAGTATCCCAATTCCTTCAATTAAAACCAAACAAGAACATCGAAGACCTGATTCCTGAATTCACACATCAGCAAGTAGTGATAACCAACTAATATGTTGGTTAAATTATTTAGGATTAATCTTCAAATTTCACAATTTGTAGAAAACATCAAAGATAAGAAGAGCAGGAAGCATTAGGGTACCATGCAAGGGTATATCCTAAACCAATTTACTGATTCTTATCAGAGAAAAGAAATATGATGAATTATAGAAATAAAACAGAGACAAAGGTAGAACACATCACCACTGCTTTAAATCAGGATCCAAAGAAATATACTTGTCATATTAAAGAGCAACACCAGTCATATATAACATTGTCCAACAACTTGATATTTAGTCTGAAATCATCTCCTCAGCCTATTTTACAATTATGCACATAGAACTATATCTCAAGAGAAACAACTTACAATCCACGGTTATTCGAACAACAACCTCTACAATGTATTTTTCAAGAGTTTTATAGCTGAAAGAGAGGCAGAGGAGGTAGATGAACTTTTAATGAAACATTTAAAACATAGGAAGAAGAGAGCTCAAGGCCCATTCTATTTTAATATCACTGCATTGACTCTCCGTACTCTTTGGGTGAAAGAGTGGTCTTCGACAGGCTGATAGTAACTCCAGGTATGTTCTTTGATATACTTTTTGGTTGTAGTACTCTGTAGTACTCTAGGACAAGTAAGGCAATTAAATGATTTTAGGCCTGCCATGCCGTGTAACAAATGCTCTGGTAGTCTTAGGACTATTGTCAGGGTAGTGATCTTCTCAGAAACATTGATGGAGAATAAAATATTATGGGAACTCGTCCTTTCATGGGAAAGAAACTTTTGCTGATGTGAAACACTGATAAGATTTGTTTTATGAGCCTCAGGCCTTATTAGGCTTTTTGTGTCATTCATAAGGTCTTCAATCTTGTACGTGCGCCCTTTAAACACTGAATTAAATCTCAAAATCTTCAACAATAGGCTCTGAACCACTTTAAACCTTCACTGATACTCTTTGTCGCTTCTGTTGACTATATTTGTCTGTGAAAATGCATTTTTGGTGACGTTGGAGGTTTGACAGAGTTAAAAACTTGTCCTTTAATGAAATATTTCGTTTAAAACCTTCCTAGGAATTTTCTCTGCAATCCTTGGCTCTAAAGAATGGCATTCCGTGCCACTGTATTACACTAACAGTGATTGTGTAGAAAAGAATGGCTTTCGCCTTCTGTAACCCTGCAAAACAAAACAAGCTTGTTAAGAAATCAATGGGGGTGGAAGGGGAAATGCTGTGGAGGCCTGTGGAGATGGCAGCGCAGCAGTGGAAACAATGGTCGTAGTGGAGAAAATGGTGAAAATCACTGTGTAATGGTCGAGAAAGCGGTCTGATGAAGGTCTGGTGGAGAAATGCTTCTGAACCGTCTGATTAGATCTAATGGTGGTGATCGACGGTCCTGATTTTCCGGAGGGGTTGCCTTTGGAAGGTAAGGCAGATAAATAAATTTTTCGTGTAAAACACTAAAGTTTTACCTTTGGGAAAATTACAAAGGAAATGGATGAAAATGAATGAAATCAGGCGTTTGAATGGTGGGCTCGGCATGGGCAGAGGGCGATTGAGTGTGGACTGTTAGATCTCAGGAGGAGATCAACGGCTGGGATCATCCGATGAAACTCTTTGGAGAGCCCGATGTGTAGAAATTTGAATAGCTGATATATTATTCACCGATATTCTCCTGATCACACACTATTTTAACTTCATGCATAATACAAAATCTCTTCTACCATTGATCATTAATTGCGGAAATAAAAACAATCGCATGCGCACATTAAAACCATAAACAATCACACATATGAACACAGTATTTCATGGGAAAGCTTGAAGCTAAAAACCCCCAACTATATATATATTATATGTCATAGAGATCATGTAACAATAATTGTACAAAGCTCCTCACAAGCTCTCAGAACAACCTCGAATTACTACACACTAATCAAGCTAGATCTAGCAAAACACATGCTCCAATCTCTACCACCTGATAGCCAACCTCTATTGCATAATCAATGTTGTACGATGGCTCATTAAATAACTTGAACCACCTGGCTTGTACTGCGCAATCCTCATGGGCTTCTTCAATCACTGGTTGTTGCAAATATGCAATAGTATAGTCACAACTAGTTAACGCTCTCCTAATAATACACAGTCTCATGTTGTCCATTGAAGTTAGCGATGCTATTCTTCCCAGATTGATTAATGAGTTTGTAATTAGTAAATTGTGTATTATATATATATATATATATATAATATATATATATATATATAATTCTTCCCTCTTCACTAGTGTGTGATTAGACTGTGTCGCTCAACTATGTTTAGATTAGTTAAGCGAGCACAACTCCATTAACTCTCGATATTCCACACCAAACTCTATCACAGCAATTCTAATTGATGTCTGCAATAGCTCATGTGCCTCGGGAATAGCGTAATTCCTTGGCAGCCTCTGTGTGCCACATGTTTGTGCACTTAAATGAAGTGCTCCAAGAGAATAAGATAATGTTTAGAGTCTAAATATTAGTAAGAGCTAATAATATTTGACATATCTATTTTTAGACTGGCAATCTAAAAATAGATTCCGCCCAGTATGTCTAAAAATAGAAGTCCATATATTTTTTCCGACTTTACCAACCATCCACAAATTGCATCCTGCAACTCATAGAACACGATCCATATGTCTAAAATAGACATCGTCTAAAAATAGACTTTGCGCCAAAAATAGCCTGTGGGACCACTTAGTGAAGGTGATTTCTTTCCACTAAGCTCATCATCTTGTTGAAATCTCAACACTCCCTCGCAACAAGATAAGTTATACGCACCCTATCCTACCTCTGTGGTATTTGAATTTGCTCCTGGTGAGCGCCTTCGTCAAGATATTAGCATCCTGATCCTCCGTAGGAATGTATGAAAGTAACATGATCTTCCGCTACACAAAATATTTGATATGATGATACCGGATGTCAATGTGTTTAGATCTATCATGAAATAATGGATTAACTGAGAGTTTGATGCAACTTTGACTATCACAATAAATCAGAGTAGGCTCTAAGTGTGAACCGAACAACCCGACCAGGATCTTCCTCATCCATATAGCCTCGCATGTAGCCAAACTTGCTGCCATATACTCGACCTCTGCTGAACTGAGTGCCACATATCTCTGCTTCTTGCTGTACCAATAAATTGCTATCGACCCGATACTGAAAATCCCTCTAGATGTGCTCTTTCTGTCCATTGGGCTTCCTACCCAATTTGCATCCGTGAAGCCACATAGCTTCACCTCATTCGGTTGTCTGTACCATAATCCATATCCCAATGTGCCTTTGAGATATCTCAATACATGCTTTTCTGCCTTCCAAAAGAGCTTGGTAGGCTTAACCATAACGACGAAGGCGGTTATGACCTAACATATGTGATTAATGTATTTGATTATAATTGACCCACCAACTATCGATAAATAGTAGCATCCTACCTCCATGAAGTAGCATCCTCCTTCCTCATCCACCAGGAAGACGAGTGTCGATAGGCTTGCAGCCATGCATGTTGAACTTCTCCAGTATCTCCTAGGCATACTTTCCTTGAGACAAAAACAATCCATCACTGCGCTACCAAATTTCCAATCCCAAGAAAGAATGAAGGAGGCCCAAGTCCTTCATGTCAAAATCTTTTGTAAGATCAATCTTGCATGAGTGTATCAACAGTTCATCACCTGTCAGAATAAAATTATCTACATAAAGTACAATCATCAACAACTTACCCTCCAGCACAATCTGGTATAGGTTCGGATTCACCTTACTCTTGGAGAATCCTAGTCTAGTGAAATAATTGTCTACCTGTGTGTACCAAGCACGAGGTGCTTGTTTCAACCCATACAATGCTCTGTTGAGCCTGCACACATGCGACTCACTGCTGAAGATCTCGAAACCTTCGGGCTACTCTATGTACATCTCCTCCTCAATCACTCATTGGTCTGAGTCTTCACATCCATCCCAGATGAATGTACCCACCCCCATATCTTGTTGGAAACAGAATCGGTGTATGGAAAGATACAGCGATTGAGTTTCCTCATAATCGATCCCCTCAATCTGTGAGAAGCCTCGGGCAACAAATCTTGCCTTGTACTTCTCCACACTCCCGTCAGCTGCTTACTTCACTTTGTAGATCCATCTCGAACCCACCACTGATTTCCCTTCCGGCCTTGGGACAATCTCCCATGCACTGTTTCTGACAATCGAATCATACTCTTCCACCATGGCATCTACCCATGCAGGATCCTCCACATCTTCCTCGAAAGAGGATGGCTCTGTCACGACACATTTGCTCACAAGAGCCATGTATCCAGTGTACCGGTCCGGTGACTGTCTCTGTCTGCGCTGTGCTGTAGGTGGTCCTACAACCTTCTCTGCATCTTGAGCCAGTCGCTCAGCTTCTGTAGTGCGCTTCCGCCCTCTGATGGTTGGTGCTGCATGAGTGGTCTCTTCCACTCCATGAACTTCCTCTTGTGGCTGATCCACATCCTGAAGCTCATCCTTAAGAACTAATAGCTCCTCATCTGCATGCAAGTGTGGCTCCCTCTCAAGCGAACACTTCATGGCTTTCTCCTCCTGAAATTTGATATCCCGTCGCACAACAGTCTTGCGACTGTCTGGAAAATACACACAATAGTTGTGGGGCATATCAGTGTACCCCACAAATATCCCAACCTCTGCGGTTGGCTCCAGCTTCTTCCTGGCATCCTTCGTCACATGAATGTAAATAGGTGAACCAAAAATCCTCAAATGGGAAATATCAGGCTTCTTACTAGAAAATGCCTCTTCAGGTGTACTCATGCCAAGTATCCTGTGAGGACAACGGTTCTGCACATATACTGCAGTATTGCATGTCTCATCCCACAAGTGTATGGGAAGGCCTTGATCATGCAACATCGCCCATGCAGCACCCACGATCGTTTTGTTCTTCTGCTCAGCAACCCCATTCTGTTGTGGGTTATGAGGTGCTATGAGCTCTCTTCGAATTCCTTCTGCGCTGCAAAAGTCCTTGAATTCACCAGTGATGAATTCACCACCATTATCACTCCTAAGAGCCTTCACCTGATTCCCCGATTCTTTCTCAACCAGTGCTTTAAACTCACAGAAATTTGAGTATGTCTCACTCTTCTTCTGCATGAAGAAGATCCAGCACTTATGAGAAAAATCATCAACAAATATCACATAGTACCTGTGCTTTGCTGTCGAAGCTACTGAGAAAGGTCCACACACGTCTGTGTGAATTCTCTCAAGGATCATCGTGGCGTGAATATCCTTCTCGTGAAAGGTGGCTTTCACAAATTTTCCCAAGGTACATCCCTTGCACTGATCTGACTACGCAAGAGTACCCTTAGGAAGCGCAGAAGAAATCTGCTGCAGTATCTTCAAAGCTCCATGGTGAAGGTGGCCCAATCTCCGGTGCCACAACTCGCCATCATCCCAACTCACCACTCCTTCTGCCTTGCCTGCCATTGCTGCACAGCCATTTTCCTGCCATTGATAAAGGTTCTTAACTTGAACCCTATCCTCCGAGTCTCACCAGTTGTCTTACTGCACAGGAAAGCCTTTCCCTTGCTAAAGACAACATCATATCCCTTGTCTTCTAATATCGCCACAGAGATAAGATTATTCTTCAATCCTGGAACATGCATCACTTCCTTCAATACGAAGGGTTTACCAGAATCCCTCTCAAAGGAAATGGTACCGATACTGGTCGCACTGTATCTACCATCATCGCCCATCTCGATGTGCACTCCAAGATCTTTCTCATCCAGATCAATAAACAAATCTCGACCTCCTGTCATGTGAAAAGACGCACCACTGTCAAGAAACCACACTGAACCCATCACACTTGAGATCAAGCATGCGATCAGCGAAAAATCTAGGTCAAACTGTAAGGCTAAGGCCTCTCTCGCTGCAGATCCAGCAACCTGCTTATTTTTCTTCTTCTATGGACAATTAGTGGTGTAATGTCCATGTTTAAACCTGCTTGGGAAAATTTTGCTTATAAAAATTTACTATTTAAAGGAGAAAAATCTGAAAATATGCAGCAAAATTATACAGTATGACAACAAATAATTGTTTAAGCGGTTCACCCCTCTCTTGGGCTACCTCCGCTGGGTCCAGAAGCCTTTAATTAGGCTTTTCCCTCTTTGATTAAATGCTCAAAATGTGAATAAAACTATATAGGAGCCTCAAATGGAAAAATACACTGCAAATTAAGATTCAGAAGGCTCAAATCAGTATAAAATGACTAAACAAACACCTCCATTGGATGAAGATAGTCCAAAACAGCTCTTCTTCCCTTAGGCCCTGGTGGCTCCACGACCAAAAACGCTGGTAAATTCTCTATTAGAGTGCCCTGATGGCTCTATAAACACTCCCAACAGCTTCAGAATTCTTTCTACCCCCAAAATAAAAAAAAAATTCGTATCAAAAGGCCTTTCCTAGCCAAAGGTATGGCTCTTTTACTCCAACTGCCAGTTTGGCCTAGTAAAACTCCACTAAATCTGGCTAACTGCTAGATAACCCTGAAAAAATAGGGGTGGCCGCTAAAAATGGGGGGGTCCGCCAAATAAACCGCCGAAATTTAGGGGCTAAGTGATAAGCCCATGTGTCCTTAACCGTCGGAGGTATCGATTAAACTTGAGTTTTAATCGGCATAACACAAGGTTTGGAACCGCCATATTAATTAACCTCCGCGCTTGGGTGCTACGTAAGGTGACCACATCCCCATTTTATTTGCGTGCCCAACCAGCATTCAATTCAAAAATAAATGGGCACGTATAATAATTAACAATTATCGCCATGACCCAACGGTTAGAACTTTTCATTGGTATCCGCCCGACCCGCGTTCGATTCCGACCGCGTGCAATAAAACTTTTAATTGCCCATTTCGTTCAACCTTGGGGCCACGTGGCGGCCTCCGGGCTGGCCACGTGGCGCCCTGTAATTGGCTGCACCCAGAATATTCTGTAGAATATTATATGGAATATTCCACAGAATATTCCCAGAATATTCTGTGGAATATTCTTTTTTTAATAAAAATATTTTTCATAAAGTCAACTTTGGGCCTTTTTTAATTGAAATTGGTGAATCTTTAAAGCTGAATAACTTATGCATATGGTGTCGGATTTGAGTTTCGTTCATGGCTACAGGATTGTTTTGGCGAGCTCTTTCCTGTCGTTTTGGTTCAGACCAATTCTGAGCTACTTCATTTTTGAGCATTTTTCTACAAGGGACTTGATCTCCTGATCAAGCGCCAACTTCCTCTGGTCGCTCTTGCTTTGAAATAAATTTGTCAAAGCTTTCCACATCAAGAATGGAGAAGCCTTACCATGAAGGCTGGACACTATGTGATCCTTCACACCTTCCAACAGAATCCTTCGACACTTTGTTGTCTTCTTTTTCCATGCGTCAAGTACGCAACATCACTAGAAGTAGGTTTTGGAACTTCTGCATCTATGAACTCCTTCAACCCATTGTCATCCAATACCACCTCCATCCTGTCCTTCCATGCAATATAATTTGAGCTGCCCTCAAGAGCATACTCCAATCGCAATCCGTTGAAAGACTTCTCAACTTCGACACCAAGAAAACACTACTGCAAATTCGAATTCCACCAGTTCAAAACTCAACCGCTTCAATGTTTTGCAATTTCTCCAATGATCAATATCGCTCTAATACCATGTTGAAATTTGAATAAATGATATATTATTCACCGAGATTCTCCTGATCACATACTATTTTAACTTCATGCACAATAGAGAATCTCTTCTACCATTCATCATTAATTGCGGAAATAAAAACAATCGCATGCGCACATTAAAACCATAAACAATCATACATATGAACACAGTATTTCATGGGAAAGCTTAAAGCTGAAAAACCCAAACTATCTGTATATTATATGTCATAGAGATCATGTAACAATCATTGTACAAAGCTCCTCACAAGCTCTCAGCACAACCTCGAATTGCTACACACTAATCAAGCTAGATCTAGCAAAACACATGCTCCAATCTCTGCCACTTGATAGCCAGCCTCTATTGCGTAATCAATGTTGTAGGATGGCTCATTAAATAACTTGAACCACCTGGCTTGTACTGCATAATCCTCATGGGCTTCTCCAATCACTGGTTGTTGCAAATATGCAATAGTATAGTCACAACTGATAGTTAACCTACTCTTTCACCTATCTCTGCACTGGTCTCCACTAAAACTGTCCATGCACTGAAGTTAACTGATGTATTCTTTAGTTGATTAATGAGTTTATAATTAGTGAATTAATTAATAATTAATTCACACCACTCTCACTAATTGTATCAATTAGTTAAACTGAATACAAATAGCTCAACCATGTTTAGATTAGTTAAACTGAATACAACTCCACTAACTTCCTCAATCAACTCCACCAAACTCTGTCACATGAGTTCTAACTGAAGTATCCATGTAATAGCTCCACTTAACCCTCAGGAATAGCGTAATTCCTTCTGTCAGCTCCTATGCCACATCTGTGCACTTAACTGAAGTGCTCCAAGAGAATAAGATAATGTTTATAGTCCAAATATTATTAAGAGCTAATAATATTCGACATATCTATTTTTAGACCGGAAATCTAAAAATAGATTCCGCCCAATATGTCTAAAAATAGAAGTCCATCTATTTTTCCAACTTGACCAACCATCCACAAATAGCATCCTGCAACTCATAGAATATGATCGACGTGTCTAAAAATAGACATAGTATAAAAATAGACTTGCACCAAAAATAGCATGCGGGCCCACTTAGTGAAGGCGAATTCTTTCCACTAAGCTCATCATCTTGTTGCAATCTCAACACTATGAAAGAAACCCAAATGGGGACGCGATGCAGTGTGAACCGTTGATCGCGACTTTCAGGAGCAAAAGAAGAGGAAGTGGTTTTTGGGAGAAAACAACTGTTTTCCTACTGCTTTGGAGTAGTTTTGAAATTTCTCCAAAATAAGGTGATATGCATCTCTGCCGGACACGTGTCCGTCTCAAAACCACTTTTATCACGTGAATTTGAAGCTTTAAACTTCGGACACAAAAATAACACGATATGCACCATAGTCGTTGAATTAAAGGCGAGGAGATCTGACAGTGCAGAATAGTGCGCGATATGGAAAGGTGCACGGTCGGTAGGGCAAGAAAGGGTCAGCAGTGGTTTTAATGTGGACCGTTAGATCTATGGAATGGACGACGGAGATTAAAAGAGGAAATGAAGGCAAAAGGATCAAACAAATGGGCGGGAGAAATGAGGGTTTTCGGATCAAAGGAGATCAACAGTAGAGATCTAATCGCATTGGAGCAAGGTAGGGGCCGAAACTCTGATGGTTTTGAACTTGCGATTACATGTGGACTGTTGGATCAGCGGAAGATCAATGGTGGAGATCTGATCAACGGGGGAACAATGGAGGGCACATGGGCAGAGCACGATTGAATCTGGGACGTTGGTTCTTGTGGATTCAACGGCCAGGATTGAATTAGCGAATCGTGAATCGGAGGGGACAGAGGGTGGCACATTAAGATTTTGCGATTAGCGATTTTGCGCTAGCTGTCGGATCGTGGAAGGGATCAATGGTTAATATTTAATCGGGGGTTGATGAAACAATGTAATGGGAGCGGCATGAGATTAGCACAGACCGTTAAATCTTTATAGATCGATGGTGGACATTACATCTACGACCAATAGAACAAAAGGAAATAACATCAGAGATTTACATTTAACAAAGGAAAAGCATTCACCGCCAACTCCCGATTGCGATTAGTGTTATGCGGCTTATCGCTTGGTCTCGACGCCAGTCATATGCGGAGAAGGGGTTGGGCCAAAAGGGGCTTAGCTTGATATATGGTAAAAAGTGGGTTTTTGGCCTAAAAACAACGCTTTTTAAGGCTAAACAATGGTTCTAGTAGGGGAATAAAGGGATTTTCTCACCAAATGAAGGGATTCACATGGTTTAAAAAGGGGAATTTGACGGTTTAGAAGACTTAGGAAGGGATTTTGAGGGTTAAAGGGGAAATTTTGAGGAGGGAAAAAAGGGGTTAAAATGGGGGAATTTGTAGGGATACAAGGGAGCAGATGTAGGCTTTCTTGAGCATAATTTTTTCACAAACAGTGGGGCTTTCTTGATGGAAACATTAGTGAAGATATTTCTAAGGCAAAAAACACAAATAGGCTTCAAGAGTGATATGTTTTTAGAGGAAATGTATCTCTTGAAGACTTAGAAACATTTTTAGCCACATGTTTGCTCTGTCAAAAATTTATAGGTGGCTAACACATTCTAAGTGCCAAGTCTTCCTTTGTTGCTTCTCATCTACTTTCCAACAATTAATCTCAAATAAATTTAATATTAAACCATGCCAAATCATACCAAGGCATCTCAACGTATTCCATACATGATAAGACTTTCCAAGAACCAACATGTGCCAAGTGCCAATATGTGTCAGGGAGTGTTATGCATGCTATGAAGTGGAAGGGCATGTTGAAGAGTGCTTAGATGTGCTAGAGAGTGCTAATGCATGTTGAGGAGTTTTAAGGAGTATTAGGACAAACATTAAGGGAGCAGTTGGTCAAAATTCATGGAAGTTAATGAATATGAGGAACGTGTGCTAGGGACAAGTGTTAATGAGATCTAGTTGTCATGCCAAGGAGGGAGTGACAAGGTACGCTAAGCATTGATAAGGCATGCTAGGGAATATCAAGGCATATCAAGAAGTTCCAAAGTGTGTCAGGGAGTTCTAGTGTATGCTAATTATATGTGCCAAATAGTGCTAAGATATGCCAATACATGCCAAGTGCTAAGGATGTGTAGAGTGTGAGGGTATGTCAATTATGTCAAGAAGTGTCAAGGCAACAAAAGGAATAACCAAGCTAAAATGCAAGGAAATGAACACATAAGAGGGTTAATAAGTCGAGACTTTATATTTTTCAAAAGGGGCATGCTAGGCACACTAATAATAGGTCCCAATACATTCCAAGTGGCATTGTGTGCCAAGTGCTATTGTATGTCAATGCATGCAACCAAGGTGTTACAGGGCATGTTAGGGATTACATGCATGCCAAAACATGCTAGGAGAGTTCTATGTTGTGCTAGCACATGCCACCATGTTCTTGGGTGTCAGTGTCATGACAATATGTTCTAGGTACAAAGATGTTCCAAGACATGCGAGGTGATAAGAAATGTTAGTGTGTGCCAAAGCATTAATTTAAGGTGTGCCCATATTATTGAGGAGTGTTAGGTATTTATCATTAATAGAATTGACATAGTTTGATTAAGTATTAAATAATATATTTCCTACACACACTAATGGAACTTTATCTGAAGGGAATTTGCTAGATAATAAACTTAATAGATATGAATAATGTGTTGAATCATAGGAAAATTCTATTCGACTAGTCATTACTTGAGGGAAATGATACACACTAATTAGTTCTTAACAAATTGACTGACTCTAACCACTATGGCGTTGGACATATTATAAAAAAGACTCCACAAAAATGGTATTAAATCGTTATATTTTGACAAAAAAAACATTAACAAGCACATAGCGTCATCAAAAGGTCATTGGAATGATCAATGATGACGAACATGTTTTGACCGTCACCAAAAGTAAAAAAAAGAGCATTGGTGAGGGTCATTAAAAGTTCGTCACTAGAAGTGTCACCAAAGAGAGAATTAGTGATGGGCCTTTAACGACCCTCACCAAAAGTGTCATTGAAAATGGCTTTGGTGATGAACCTTAAAGAACCATCACTATATACACTTACAACAACACTTTTTTAAGGACCGTCACCATATGTGACATTGGTGACGGAACTTAAAGGTCCGTCACAAGCATGGCCCTCACCAATGTCCTTTTTTCTTGTAGTGATACCTATTAACCTGAAAAATCCTCACAACTTCTTTATGGTTGTGGGGAATTTCCATTCCTTAATGGATTTAATTTTGTTAGGGTCTACCTTAACACCCTTGTGAGATACAATATCACCCGGATATTCCACCTCTTGTACTCCAAAGAAACATTTGGATGTTTTTCATATAATTCTTTCTCCTCCAATAGTTTGAGCACCCTGTTAACATGTTGAACATGATCCTTCCACGAACTATTGTAGATTAGTATGTCATCAAAAAATGACAGCACAAATTTTCAAAGGAAGGGTTTGAAAATGGAATTCATCAACCCTTTAAATGTAGAAGGTGCATTGGTAAGGCCAAAAGGCATGACCAAAAATTCATAATTACCATCATGAGTTCGAATTTATATTTTCAGAATATCTTCAGTCTTCATCCTAATTTGATGATATCCTGAATGAAGATCCAACTTGGTAAAATAAGTTGCTCCATGTAATTCATCCAATAATTCATCATCACAGGAATGGGAAATTTAGCTTTAATAGTGAGCTTACTGAGCTCCCTATAAATCAAACACATGTGCCATGATCCATCCTTCTTATGCACCAATACTACTAGAGCAAAGAAAGAACTTTGACTAGGTTGAATTATACCAACCTCTAACATTTATGCAATCATACGTTCAATTTCTCTCTTTTGGACATAAAGATATTTTTAAGGCTTGATGTTTGGAGGAACACTTCTAGGAATCAAATGAATAGAATGATCATGATCATGAATAGGTGGAAGTCCTTTGGGAGTTTCAAACACCTTGGAATGATTGTCCAAGACTTTTTGGAGATCTAGAGAAATAAATGATTTTGATGTTGGAACTTCTAGTGAGCATAATTGTGCAATTACGCCTCGTTGTTCTTTCTTAAAAAGATTTTTCATGAAGTTAGAGCTTATTATATTTCTTGGCTTCCCTGCGATACCCTGTAATTCAGTTTCCTTTCCTTCCAAAAAAAATTTCAAGAAAAGTTCTTGAAAATTAAAAGCTACCGTCCCAAAAGATTGTAACCATTGTACTCCTAGTACAACATCAGCACCTCCCATTGGAATGGAAATAATTGTACTATTCAATACATATTACCCCATGGTTAGCTTAATATTATGGAATTTTCTAGAGAAATTTATAGTTCCTCCATTTCAAACCATCACTTGAAATTCTAGTGCTAGGTATAGGAAACAATCCAATTCCTTGGCTACCTTATAATGAATAAAATTATGGGTACTACCCGAATCAATCAACACTATTACCTTTTTCTTCTTGATATGTTCTTCTATCTTGAGAGTTTGAGGAGGGGTAATTCCTACCAAATTACTACACGATATGATTAGAAACATTTATTCTTCTTCCAGGGTTGGTTCCCGGTGTATATCATCTTCTTTTGAAGTTTATTGTTCATTTTCTTCCTCCTCTTCACAATCTATGTAAAATAATTTCTTCTCAGCACACTTATGACCTTTAGTGTATTTTATATCACAATTGTAGCAAAGCCCTTTTGCTCTTTTTTCTTCCAATTGTTGTGGTGTCACCCTTGTAGGTTGTGGAACGCTAGGAGTAGCAACACTGCCATCTTTATATATGTAAGTGGTAGGCTTCCTTGTCGCTATAATTTTACATTCAATTTTTCTTGCCAACCTGAATGCCTTCTCCAATGAATAAAATTTCCAAACGTGAACTTCATGTTGGATGTTATCCTTTAAAGTCCTTATGAAGACATCAATATTGTGTTCCTCTAGAATATTAATTACCCTTATATTCAATTTTTGGAAGTCCTCAATGTGCTCCACCACTGAACCCTTTTGTTTGAGATTTATCAATTGGCTAAAGAAGGTGTTGCTCTTTGTATGATCATAATGTGCTATCATTTCCTCTGTAAAAAAATTGACTAAGTGAAAAAAATTTTACGGGAGCAAAGCCATTGATACCATTAAAATGTATTTTTTTCTAAATGTAAAGTTGCAATGTGTAACTTTTGTGTGTTTTTCACATTATTGAGATCAAAATATTGCTCCATCTGTAGTATCCATGTTACGGGATCCTTGCCATCAAACTTCTTCATAACCATATTTGAAATATGGTGGTTCTTCAATCCAACATTATAGTTTATGAAATCACAATTAACATTTATTTTACTCTCATCATGAGTTTCCTCTACTATCTTTTTGCCATTAGGAATCATTTCTTGTATCAACTTTGATAAACCTTCCTTCAAACCTTCCATGTCTTTTATCAAACCTTCCATTTTTTCTTCCATGCCATTCTTTAAACCATCCATCGTAGCTTCCATTCCTTTCTTCAAACCATCCTTATTAGCTTTCATGCTTTTCTTCAAAACATCAATTTCACTTTTTGTTGCTCTTTGCGAGAGCAGAATTTGGTGCACTTGCTCTTGTAATTTTGAAATGTCATGTTGCATTTGTTCATCTTCATGAGCCATAATAGAGCCTTCTAAAGGCTGAATGGGTGTTGATTTATTTTTAGGGGGGATTTTAGAACCCAATACTCATATCTATTCTAGAATATGCCCTTGGAATCAATTCAAATTGATTCTTCAAACAAGACTTATGCAATTTGGAAAAAAAAATACACACCTTTTTCTTGCTTTTGAGGAGCTCGATATTGAAATTGAATTATCTTTGTGATTTCAAATATTCAATATCCGAAATTCAGCCCTGTAGTATCACTCTTAATATTATTTCGAATTTCACAGGTCTGACATGATTTGGATTCTTCAAGGCGAAGGTATGCCCAATCTCCCACAATGACCTAATTATGGACTGGTTCAGTAGAGAAAACTTGTACTACATGCCACGTGTCATCGTTTCCTCCTTTGGCTCTAAAATTGATAAACAGGAAACTACATTCTATTTACCTCTAGCCACTTTTTGCATAATTCCAATCTGGCGCTCATAGAGAGAGTTATGACGATTTTCCCATGGTTGCCTCTTTGAGATGAAATTCGAGAACCTGAAAAAACCCTAACATCCACATATCATATATCCGAACATATCGTGAACCAAGATCTGAAATTTGTATAGGGATTTCCTCTAGTCTTAGGATTTATTATGTAAAAATTTGAGCTTCTGAACCTTCGTACAAAAAATGTTATAGCGCAAATTCCACGATGAATTTTTTTAGGTGAAATTAGGGAGCCTACAAAAAACCCTAACTTCCATAGATCATAACTCGGCCAATATTGGGAACCAAGACCTGAAATTTGTATAAGGAGGTCGTCAGGATTTTGGCTTCCCTTTGTAAAAATTTCAGCTTCTGAACCTTCGTATAAAGAAATTTATAGCGAAAATTCTACGATGACCTGTTTGGAGCAGCGAAACCCTAGAATCCAAAGCTCTGATACCAAATGCTATGAAACCAACTCCAAAAATAGAAGAAAAGAGAGATCAATGCCTTATAAATCAGTCACTTAGAGATCTAACCTCTAATACATTACATAAATTAACAATTCTTAGATGATACAAATGACAAAACCTCCTTCTATATATAGGAGTCCATGAGGTCACAATATAATCCTAGCCGACCTAACAATGATAATGCAAGGGCATAATAGTAACAATATTGGGGTTACAGGGGTACAAAAATAACAATAATGGGGTTACAGTAACAAAAATAAGGGACTATACTAGTAATAAAGGGACCTAAAAAATTTCCTTGTGATGTGCCTACAACTCTAATCCAAAAATCCTAAAACAAAGGCAAGGATCAGACACTATAAATTCATAGTTTTGCGAACCTCTATTGTCAACCCTACCTCAAACCTGTGTAACCCACTCAATGAATAAGATAAGAATATTCTTGGTGATAATCAAATGATCTTGAGGTTACTTTTATTTATAGGCTTCCATGGGTGTGAAATTTTCTTTAGGGATGATTGTGTCCAAGTTTGCATATGTGTAATTTCTGTCATATGTACACATTCTCTTATCTGATTTGAGTTATATTTAGGTCAATTTTGGTCCTTTGAAAAAATAAGAATTAAATGAAATCATCATCTCCAAAATCATCTATCCAGAGTGGAATTTGACCATAGTTTTATACTTTAACACTTTCTCTCAACTACGGAGAATTCCACCTATCTATCTTTTTGCCATATCATGTCCCATTTCTGCTCAACTCTATTCGCTGAAGCATTTTCAAATATAAAAAAGAAGAATCATTAGGTAGTTAAATATTCCACCCTCTGCATCATCGTAGAGAATATATTAATTCAAAATCACATTAGGGAGTAAATCTCAACCCAAAATCTCATTGGAGAGCTAAATGTCTTTGTCCCCACATCGAGAAATAGGTGATATAAGGGAGCTACTAATCAAGCCATCCTATTGTCTACCGAGCTTCCCAAGAATTACCCTCCAGAGTGATGTGGTAAACAAATTACATCATAATCATATCTTTGGAGAGATACTTGACATACCAAAAGGTAAGGATCACATGCCCCTAAGCCTCCTCAACCCGTTGGCCATACGGGGAGGGAAAATCCCAACAAACCTAGCTTGTGGGTATGATTCCAACTGGGGTGTACTCTGAAAATACCAAGATAGGGGAGATACTACTCCAACCCTATCGGTAACATATAGGGGTGATACACTATTGTACATATATCCCTCAACCCTAGGATCCCTTAATCTCAATTCCACACCCTGGGAGGTCAAACAAGGGGGAGGAGTTGGCTCAGTGTCCTCAATCAGTTATGCCCCTTATCAGGAGTGGTAACATCCCTCGGTCCATGATTCTTTGTAAAGACCAAGGATTTTCCTTTTGGAAAATCCTTAGTGAGAATATATGCAATCTTCTCATTTGTCGATATGTGATGGAGTCGAACAACTCATCTCTACACCATGTATCGAATGAAGTGATATTGAATCTATATGTGATTGGAATTTTAATTAAATAGAAGATTTTATACCCAACATATCCCACTCTTTTTGCTGCAATATATCAATATATTGTCTAGGACCTACTTAAATATCTCTCCAAAGAGATTTCTCTACCAAACTGTTTCGCAGCTAGCCATGGTAGTGGAAATATACTCTGCCTCGGTGGTACTCAATGCAACGGAATTTTGCTTCTTTCTCATTCAAGATATCATGGTAGATCCAAGGCTAAAACAACGTTCAGACATACTCTTCCTTTCAACAATTTTTCCTCCCTAGTCAACATCGGTGTATCCATGAATTCGAACATATACGAAAAAATATCTCAGACCAAGTGTGATCGTTCCATGTAAATACCTCAGAATGTGTTTAGAAATGACCCAATTTGCATGGAGAGGCTCAGTCATGAATTGAATCAATGTATTCACTACATAGCATATCTCTCCATGAGTGTTCAATAGGAATATTAGAGGCCCAATCAATTGTCTATACTCGGATATATTCGTCAAACAGGGTCTTATAGCTTCTCCATATAACTTCTTGAAGTTCATTTCCATTGGCGTGGGTAGTGACTTACATTCTATCATTCCAAATATTTCAAACAACTTTACAATATATTTTCCTTGTGAAAGGAAAATCTCACTGGGCCTTTGCCACACCTCAAGGGCTAGAAATTAGTCCATGAGTCTAAGGTCCTTCATATTTAATTTATAGGACTTACACTTGATGATCAGGGGCTCATTACATATCAATAATATATTGTCAACATATAAAACAAAAATTACATACATACCTTGGAATGCCATGAAGTATATGTTGGGAGAGGGATTACTTCTAGTGAATACTAGCTTTAGCAAATAATTGTGTATGTGTGTGTACCATGCTCTTGGGGATTTCTTCAAACCATAAAGTTCCTTGTTAAATCTAGAACCAAGTTTATTTTGATCCTCTAATTCACATACTTTTGGTTTTTCAACTTATACTTCTTCCTTTAACACACCATGAAGGAATTCCATCTTCAAGTCAATTTGATGAAGAGTCCATTCTTGAATCGCAGCAAGGCAAACTATTGAAAGAATGGTTGTATACCATGCCACAGGTGCAAATATATCATCATAATATTCTCACTCTTTTTTATAGAATCCTCGAGCCATGAAACTTTCCTTGTATTTCTCAATGGTACCATCAACTCCACGCTTGATCTTGAATAGTCATTTGGAAGTCACCACATATTTCCCCTTTAATCTTGAAATGACATCCCATATGTCATTCTTCAAAATTTATTCATATTCTTTGGCCATACAATATTTCCAAAAAAATTCTTTTATGACTTCTTCCAATGTGGAAGGTTCGACTTGAATTATAATACTCATGGCTACAATATATCCCCAGGCCTGCATGGCTTATTCTTTTCTCTAAATGATATTTTAAGAGAGCCTCTCTTTCATCATCCTTTAATGTGTCTTAAAGCCAAAGTGGCATATTCCTAGTGGAAGGATCACATGGAGGAGGATCTAAGGGATCCATGCGCTCCATGGGATCATAAAAAATATTTGTCTCAAATTCAGGCCTGGAAGGACCATCTAGAATATCCATAGAATAATTCTTCTTCTCAGGTGGAGGAGGTGGAGGAAGCTCCCTTTCTTTTCCAAGGGAAGTTTCTTAATTGAATGCGACATACCTACTAATTTAAACATTCCTTTGACTAGGAATATATATTCTAAATGCTTTAGAATTTTCACAATATCAAAAAAACGTACCTTTTCTTCCAGTGGATTCCAACTTGTTTATTTTCTGCTTCAGTAAATGAAAGTATCCATGGAAACCAAATATACAGAGATGGTTAACATCAGGCTTGTCACCTTTGAATACTTTTTTGGGGGTTTTTTTATCCAATGCATGATGAGGTGCCCTATTTTTAACATAGACGAAAACATTTTTTCTTCTCCCCAAAGGAAATTTGGTAAATTTTCATAATGGAACATGGCACAGGTGGTTTCTACAATAGATCTGTTCTTTCGTTCAACTAATCCATTTTGTTCAGGACTATACGGTGCAGTTATGTCCTTCTTGATACCTTCCTTCTTACAAAAATCAATGAAATCATTTGAAGTGTACTCTCCACCATTGTCAGACTTGAATATATTGATTTTCTTCCTTGTCTGGTTTTAGATCAAAGCTTTGAACTCCTTTAACATTTTAAAGGCCTCATGCTTGTGTTTTAGATAACATATCCATGTCTTTCTTGAAAATTCATTAACGACGGTGATGTAATATAGATGGTCACCATGGGAATGTATGGGAATAGGACCACCCAAGTCAGAATGAATGAGATAGATGATGTAATTTGTATTTTCCTCACTGGAGGGGAATGGTCCCCTTGTTTTTTTCCCACTAGCACATCTGGGACATACTCCATCATGTGGAGCTTGAAACTTAGGAATCCCTCAGACCACTTTCTCCAATTTTTGAAGAGCATCATAATGTAGATGGTCCAATCTTTGGTGCCATAGCTAACTTATATGAGTAGTATCATGTTCCAATGTTAGAAGTGGTATTCTAGTAAACCATGTAGAGTCCTTCATATTTTCATCCTAATGTGAATGTATCTCTCATTAGTGATCTAACAGCAGGGATAATTTTAAGGATGGAAAATTATCTTGAAGTTTAAAAAATTGGCGAATCTCACTAGTCCCTAATATGAAAACTATAAAATGTTTATTGATTTATTTGTAAAATTATTCAAATTTATAATGATAATATATATACTGTTTATATAATGTTGGCGATTTTTAACATAAAATAATTTTATATTGTAAAATTTGGGCGAATCATTTTTATAAAAAACTGGAAATTGGCGAATCTTTTTTTTGGAAAAACCATGGAAAATTAGCCCACCTGCGAATATTAGCCCCTACAATTTTTCGTGTCTAACAGGATAAGTAAGAATATTTCCCATGATGAAGGAAAGCCTCATCCATTTATCTTCCAAAGTGGATATTGATACAAAAATATTCTTTAACTGAGGAACATATAATACATCATGGAGAAAATTAGATTCTCTTGAATTCAAATGAAATTTTATGAATAAAAAACCTTTAATGGGATGAGTGGAGTTGTCTCCAAGGATGATTTTCAAATTTTACTCCCTCTCCACCAAATTAGAGACAACTTCCTTATAATTAGAGAATTGATGAGTGGCACCATTATAAGACAACCAACTATCCCACAAATCTGGATGAGATGAACTAGTAAGAGAGGAAATATGAATATATTCACATTGATTTTCAACATTACTTTCATACCTGGAGAATCTTGAATTCTTTTGTGGATGATGATATTCTTCATGATTGTAATATTCCTAATTAGCTTTTATATAGTTAGAATATTAAATTTTGTTTTTGTCAATAAGATAGACGAATAAGAGGGTAGATGGATCCATAAATACCTTTAGTAGGAATAAAACCACTTCTAATATGAATCTGGATCAATGCATATAGATAGATCAAGATGAATAAACCACTCCTTGGTGTGAATTTGGGTCAGTGCATGTGGATGGGGTCAATTTTACCAAATCAACATCGTAGTCATGGAGGTAGTGGAGACAATGGAGGGAAATGCAGTCATAATGGAGGGTAGTAGCCATGAGAGTAGCATCATTATTGTGTGGGGCCAATTTGGTGAGGGCTCACAAGGCATATAAGGAAGGGGATGGCAGCCATAGAAATAATTCTGAATATTGTTTATGTATTGTCTTTTATGAATTTCTGCACGCTTCAGTTGTTTAGTGAAGTCTGTTGTGCTATTTAGCACACGAGTGTTTTCGAGCGGAAATCCCATCCTCATCCTCGGGGGACTTAGAGTGCCTAATTAGAAGAGGTTCTTGAGATACATTTCATTATTCAGCATTAGGCAAATATTCATCCCCTATCAGCAGCACAGTATCCTTCAGGAATCTCGGAGGGTAGATCTATTGGAGGGGTAATAACCCAAGTTTTTGAGCTTGGCATCCAGTGATGGGAGCATCCCTTCATCTAGGAATTTAGTGGGGAGGAGGAGCACCAATTTTATTATCATATTAGCCACCTCCCAGTAGTCTCCTAGCTGGAGTGTGTAATTCATCCCTAGGGCTACATTTTCATCATTGTCATTTCCAGAAACCCTTTCTGGGTTATCTTGGAATAGTGCTAGAAAGCCAAGATCTTTGATCCCAGAAATTTCTGAGCACCCAATCAGCATATATATGCATTCCTAGTTTCCAGCAGTAGTATTTTCAAGCAGGATTGTGCAGTCATAGCCTCCCAAAAGTTGATGCAGCAGTAGTTTATTATGTCTTGAATTTTAGGTCCATTTCAGGCTTTTCTTTCTAGCTTGAGTGTATCTTCCTCAAGCACTTGTACTTAATTTCTGATATTGCATGTAATAAAATGTCTCAACTAATCTATTCATGTATTTGATGTGTTGATTTTTTCTAAATTTTCTAGTTTTATGTTCTATATTCCAGTTTTTCCTATTTTGGAATATTACAGTGGTATCAGAGCATAATCTTGGCTAATATTGTGGGTGTTAGAAAATTAAATATTACAGAGCAATGAAAAACATAAAATATGCGGAAAATACAAGCACACAAAACACATAAAACCAGAGAGACACAGATATATGTGGTTCACCCAGTTTAGGCTACGTACACCCCAAACAACCAGTCCTTCCTTTCTATTATCCAGAAAAATTGAAGAGACACAACCTACAGAAGATCCGCTGTAGTATCCTCTGTTCTCTCTCAAAGTCTCCCTATATGTTTCTCGCTCTCAGAATACACACACCATACATAGCCGCAATACAATACTCTCATAAAAGTGAGGGGTTGCCTTCTAGGGAAAAAAAACCTAAACTAAACATAACTTCTACCGTCAGATCATTCGCCTAATGAATGGCCCATATTGACTAGAAATTACTATAATTTTACAAGGCAATTTTACATCTATTCTTAGCTTCGGGGGTGCTACCCCCAAAACCCCTCGCCAGGAGGGGGCTCCATAAAGTCGCAGTCGCCCCCCCTAGACCCCCCAAGCAACGTTTAATTATGAGCAGTGTTGCCGCCCCATTAAGGTATAGGGGTCCAATGTTGTGATACAAAATAAACAAGATAATCAGGCTCCACACCCAACAATCTCCCACTTGGAGACTGATTGTAGCATCTCCACCGTTGCTTCATTTGCTGGACAATGAATCCTCTTTGGACCTGGTTGTTTCTCATCTTCATCGTCATCCTTGAAGACCAATTGAAACTGAGCATATTCTCAGTTTCTCCCTGGTTACAACTTTTGTTAGCATATCTGCAGGATTCTAGCTAGTGTGTATCTTTTCCAACTTCAACTGTCCATCTTCCAATATTGACCGTATGAAATGGTATTTGAGATGTATGTGTTTAGTCCTGGAATGAAATGTTGATTTCTTTGCAAGATGAATGGCACTTTGGCTATCACTGTATAACGTGCCCATATCATGCTTCTGACCCAATTCATCCATAAACCTTTGTAACCAAATCATTTCCTTACTAGCCTCTGTAGCAGCAACATACTCTGCTTCTGTTGTTGAAAGTGCAACAACACTCTGTATTTTTGAAACCCGACTGACAGCTATTCCACCTACAGTAAATACATATCCTGTAGTGCTCCTCCTGTTATCTCTGTCACCTGCCATATCTGCATCAACATATCCCTGTAGAGAAATGTTTGAATTGCCAAAGCATAATGCTTGATTTGTGGTACCTCTCAAATATCTGAGAATCCATTTTACTACCATCCAATGTTCTTTTCATGGATTGTTCATGTACCTGCTTACAACTCCCACTACATGTGAAATTCAGGCCTTGTGTAGACCATTGCATACATTAAGCTTCCAACTGTTGATGCATATGGAACTTTAGACATATATTCCATTTCTTCTTGGGTCTTGGGGCACATCTCCTTTCTAAGTTTGAAATGGCTAGAAAAAGGTGTACTAACTGGTTTTTCATTTTGCATATTAAATCTTTTCAACACCTTTTGTATGTACTCATTCTGAGACAGTGTTAATTTGTGATTTTTCCTGTCTCTAGTTATTCTCATACCAAGGATTTGTTTTGCAGCTCCCAAATCCTTCATTGCAAATAAATTTGCCAATTTTCTTTTGAGCACATTTATTTCCTGCATGTTAGACCCTGCAACAAGCATGTCATCTACATACAATAACAATATAATATAGCTACCATCATTTTTCCTTTTTAGATAAACACAATGATCAGAGTGACATCTAGTATAACCTTGTTCAGACATAAACTTGTCAAATTTTAGATACCACTGCCTTGGAGCCTGTTTTAAGCCATACAAGCTCTTCTTTAACCTGCACACTAATTTTCTTTCCCTTTGACCTCATATCCTTCTGGTTGCTGCATATAGATCTCTTCCTCCAAATCTCCATGGAGAAATGTTGTCTTTACATCTAACTGTTCAAGATGTAAATCTTCCGTTGCTACAAGACTTAAAATAGTTCTGATTGAATTCATCTTAACAACAGGAGAAAATATTTCATCAAAATCAATACCTTTCTTCTGTGCAAACCCCTTCACTACAAGTCTAGCTTTGTACCTCTGTTTTCCTCCATCTTCTTCCTTCAGCCTGTAAACCCATTTATTCTGCAATGTAGTTTTACCTGCAGGCAACCTGACTAAGTCCAAAGTCTGGTTATGCATTAAGGAGTCCATCTCTTCTTCCATGGCTAGCTCCCACTTCTTCCTACTTTCAACCTGCATTGCTTCTTCATAACATTCAGGTTCACCAGAATCAGTCAACAATAAATAATATAATGAAGGAGAGTATCGTTTAGGGGGTCTACTTATCCTGGTAGATCTTCTAACACCACTTTCAGGTGTTTGAGGTGCCTGTTGCTGTTGTGGTGGTTGTTGTTGTTGTGGCTCTTGATTATTATTATTTTCAGGCACCTTTACCTTTTCTGTGATCTCATCAAGAACTATGTATTCTTTGTTTTCTTTTTCCTGTTTATTTTCCTGCAACTGATTCTTATACAATACCTTTTCATTGAATATTACATCTCTGCTCCTAATGATTTTTTGATTTTCATAATCATATAAGCGATAACCAAAATCATTAACACCATATCCAATAAAGATACATTTCTTTGATTTTTCCTCAAGCTTTGTTCTATTTTCTTTATTAATATGGACAAAGGCCTCACAACCAAAAGGCTTTAAAAAAGAGTATTTTACCTTTTTACCTGTCCATGCTTCCTCTGGAATACCACCATCCAAGGAACTTGAAGGCCCTCTGTTTATTAGATAAACAATAGTATCTACAGCATCTGCCCAAAATTGTAAAGGAAATCTTGCATGCAATCTCATGCACCTTGCATGCTCCATGATTGTTCTGTTCATCCTTTCTGACACACCGTTTTCTTGTGGTGTTCTTGGAACTATCTTCTCTCTATGAATTCCATGCTCTGAACAGTACCTATCAAACTCTTTGCTGCAATATTCACCTCCATTTTCTGATCTGAGACACTTCAACTTCTTTCCTGTCTCAATCTCAACCAAAGCTTTCCATTTCTTGAAAATATCAAATACATCAGATTTATTCTGAATACAATAAATCCATTTTTTTCTAGTTGCATCATCAATAAAAGTAACATAATAATGAGAGCCACCAAGAGATGATACCTGAGAAGGTCCCCATACATCTGTATGCACAAGCTCTAATTTTTCGCTCTTCTTTTCTTTACCAACTCTTAGAAATCTGACTCTCTTCTGTTTTCCATAAATGCATTCCTCACAAAAATCCAAATCAACATTCTTCAAACCCGACAACAAATTTCTTAAGTGAAGAATCTTCATCCCCTTCTCACTCATGTGTTCAAACATATGATGCCATAATTCTGCATCTACTCCTTTGGAAGTTAAAGCATTAACAGAGTTAGAAATACCATTTCATAAATACAATGTACCAACCTTTTCTCCTTTTGCTATTACTAGGGCTCCTTTGGTGACCTTCCAAGTTTTATCTATGAAAGTTGTCACACAACCTTCACTGCCTAACTACCCTGTTGAAATCAGATTTTTCTTCAGATATGGAAAATGCCTCACCTCCTTTAATAACCATTGGTTTCCATTTTGTTGTTTTACAGGAACTTTACCCATTCCAACAATTTTACAGGGTTTATCATCACCCAAATGAACTTGTCCAAAATCTCCTTGAACGTAGTCATGAAAATATTTCTTATCAGGTGTGGCATGCAATGAGGCCCCTGAATCTACAACCCAAGAATCAGTAACATTTTCGAAACAAAGAATAAAAGAATCTTGTAACACGTCACTTGTCACATTTGCTTCATGATTGTTTTCTTGCTGTGCATCTGCTTCTTTTCCCTTCCGAGATCTACAGTCTTTCTTTAGGTGTCCTTTCTTTCTGCATTTCTAGCACACTATCCCAAATCTAGACTTGGATCTTCCTTTCCATGATTTATTGCAATATCCCAAGCTCTTTACTCTTTCCATTCTTCTTCCCCTAAACTCTGCACTCAAATCATTACCCGATGTCTCACTGGAGATTTTCCGTTGCATTTCCTCGCTAAGGATAGCACCAAAAACATCATAAAACTTTAAATTACTAGATCCGGAGACAGAGTTACTAATGGCCATAACTAAACCATTCCAGCTTTCTGGCAATGAGCACAGAAATAAAAGAGCCCTAACTTCATCATCAAAGTTTACCCCTACAGAACTTAACTGACTGGGTATTAAAATCATTTAAATGGTCTGCAATAGATCCACCTTCCGACATCTTCATATTAAATAAACGTTTCATAAGAAATACCTTGTTTGAGGCCGAGGGTTTTTCATATAGTTTCGTCAATGCCTTAATCAAACCCTCTATTGTTGTTTCCTTCAAAATATTGAAGGCTACCAATGCCGCGAGGCACAACCATACTGTTCTGAATGCCTTTCTATCAAGAATATCCCATTCTGCGTCTGTCATAGTCGTCAGCTTCTTTGTTTTTTTTCTCAATGGTAGGTATAGATCTTTCTAATACAGATAATATTCCATATGCATCTTCCACAACAGAAAGTTTTGGTCGTTAAATTTCTCGACCCTAAACTTACCATCTTCCACCATTGCTCCCACTCTAACCAAAAACCCTTCTTTCTTGTGAGTTTATCAGCCAAATAGACCTTCAGCTCTAATACCAGTTTTTATAAAATTAAATATTATAGAGCAATGAAAAACATAAAATATGTGGAAAATACAAGCACACAAAACACATAAAACTAGAGAGACACAGATATACGTGGTTCACCTAGTTTGGGCTACGTCCACCCCGAACAACCAGTCCTTCCTTTCTATTATCCAGCAAAAATGAAGAGACCTAACCTACAACATATCCGCTGTAATATCCTTTGTTCTCTCTCACAGTCTCCCTATTTGTTTCTCACTCTCAAAATACACACACCATACACAGCCGTAATAAAATACCCTCATAAAAGCAAGGGGTTGCCTTCTAGGGAAAAAAACCCTAAACTAGACATAACTTCTACCGTCAGATCAGCTGCCCCCCCTGGACCCCCCAGGCAGTTTTTAATTACAGGTGGCGTTGCCACCCCATTAAGGTATAGGGGTCCAATGCTATGATACAAAATAAACAAGATAATCAGGCTCCACACCTAACAGTGGGGCGCTAAATCTATGACATCTGAAGAATAAAAACCTCTTACAAACAAGGAGAAGTGGTATATTAATAGAGGTCACAAGTTTTATTATACAAAAAACGAAGAAGACAAAGGTAAGTCTTCAATATCAAGAGAAATGGATGGGAAAGAGCTTCCAAATATTGTTATCCAAACTATGTAGGATATTGTCAGAGAAATGAAGGAGATGAGGGTGGAAAGACGAAAGGAAACCCCAAGAGGGTTACAAAATGGATAAAGTTTTGACACTTCACATCATTGGTGTGAGCAACCAGCAGTGCAGCAAGTCTCACAATGCTCCATCATGCCTACCTTCCTAGCAGTAGGAAATGGGGCTGGAGGACCCCAAGAGCATGAGGCTCTTGGTGATTAATTTATGGAATATTAATCTCAATCTCAAAGTTTCAAAGAGAATGTAAAATTCCAAGAGTTCTTCCATATCAATTATAAAAAAAGACCTCGTATCAACAATAGAGGTGGAGGGTACATGCAGAACAATGATCTACAACGTATTATGGGTAGATTATTTCTGCCTGCTTTTGATGGGTCACCCAAATGCACAACAAAGGCTTAGGTGGAAAAATTAGCCATCTATTTCCAGCTAAGCCAAGTATCATAGATTGAAGTTATTAAGATAGCAGTGCTACACCTTGAAGGTGAAGCACATGAATGGTGGTTTCACAGACTATCTACATTGGGGCATGTAGGTGTGACTTCATATGCAGAACTCACCCGGTGATTGGTAGAAATATGTGACCAAAGATATCCAGAGGCACACTTTGTTGAGCTAGCTAAGCTCAAGCAGTAGGGAAATCCAGAGACATATATCTCTGAATTCCTAAAACTTTCCATCATGGTTCTAGATCTATCTATACCTAGGAGAGTATACATGTTCATTGATGGACTAGCAGAGCCTTTGCATGGGTCAGTAAAGTCCACTAGAATAGCTATGCTCCAAGATGCCATTGAGAGGGCTGGGAACTTACAAGATGCTTTGCCAAGGGCAAGAGCTACATTCCAACAGAAACAAACATTTTAGTCAAAGAGGAAAGATATGGAGGTTCCACCCCCAAAAGGGAACCAAGGCAAAGGACCTGTTAGTGATGATATCTAGAGAGATTTGAGGAGGAGGAAGCTTTGATTCACTCACCTAGAACCAGGAGAACCAGGGCATCGATGTGCTACTGGAAAGGCACATTATATTGAAGGGTTCTACGATAGTGAAGTGGAAGAAGAAGAGGAGATGGAAGGGGACACCAATGTTGTGGCACTAAGAGAGCATCCACCACCAACGGGAGGTAGAAATGGATCATTTTATCCAACTAGAGGGGCCCTTGCAGCTTTGCAAGGAGTTACCAAGTATTTGACATTGAGAGTGTGAGGCATAGTTTAGGGGAAGGGAGTGTTGGTATTGATAAACAGTGGGGATACCGACAATTTTATTGATACCCAGTGCAGAGGAGAGGCATACCCACATATGATTTTGAAGGATTCTCAGTTTTGGTTCCAAGAGCTAGGACCATGCAGTGTGTGAAGTATGTTCTAGCATTGGCTGTAAGTTTTGGGATGTACACAATAACAAATCACTTATTTTTGGTCGATATTCCTGACACCAATGTGATATTGGGTGTATAATGGCTGATCACACTGGGAAAGGTCACCACGTATTGGGATACCTTGAAGATGGAATGGACAAATAAGAAGAGTGGTAAGCACCAAATGATCAGGGGCATGCACACCTATCAACGTAAGCACCAAATGTTAGTTCCCTATATTACTAGTATATTCCCTTATTGTTGTTAGTGTAACCCCCTTGTTGTTATTATTGTACCCTTGTAACCCCCATATTTTTATTATTGTGCCCTTAAATTATTATTGCTAGGCCGGCTAGGATTACATTGTGGCCCCATGAACTCCTATATGTAGAAAGGAGGTTTTGTAATTTGTATCATCCAAGAATTGCTCATTCATGTAATGTATTTGAGGTTTCCCCCTCGAAGTGGCTTATTTCTAAGGCATTGATATATCTTTTATTTTATTTTTGGAGCTAATTTCAAAACATTTGGTATCAAAGATTTGGATTCTAGGGTTTCATTGCCCCAAACAGGTCATCATGGAATTATAGCTATAAAAAAATTTATACGAAGGTTCAGAAGCTAAAATTGTTAGAGTGCGAAGCTGAAATCCTGAGGAACATCGTCACAAAATTTCAGAGCTTGGTTCGCAATATTTTCGGATATATCATCTGTGGAAGTTAGGGCTTTTTGTAGGCTCTTGAATTTAACCTAAATAGGTCATCATGGAATTTTCGCTATAAATTTTTTTCTACGAAGTTTTGGAAGCTGAAAGTTTTAAAGAGAGTGAAGCCGAAATCCTGAGGAATATCGTCACAAAATTTTAGAGCTTGGTTCACAATATTTTAGGAGATATGATCTGTGGAAGTTAGGTCTTTTTCAGGCTGCCAAATTTCATCGCAAAGAGGTTATCGTGGGAAAATATTCATAAATCTCTCTCTGAGCATCATATTGGAATGATATAAAAATTGGCTGCAAGTACACGGATTGTAGTTTCTTTTCTATCAATTGCAGAGCCAAAGGAGGAAAAATTGACACATGGCAAGTCATACAAGTTCACTATATGAAACCAGTCCATAATTGGGTCATTGTGGGAGATTGGACATAACTTTGCCTTGAAGAATCCAAATCAGATTAGACCTATGGAATTCGAAAGAAGATTCAGAGGATTAATTTAGGGACAAATTTTAGATATTGAAGATCTGAAATCACAGAGATTATTCAGTTTGAATATAGAGCTCCTCAACATCAAGAAAAAAGTGTGTATATTATTTTTTCAAATTGCATAAGTCTTGTTTGAAAAATCAGTTATAGTTGATTCCAAATGCCTATTGAGCATAGCTATCTGTATTTGGTTCTAAAATTCCTCCTGAAAAATATTCAACACCCATTAAGCCTTCAGAAGGCTCTACTATGACTCATGAAGATGAAGAAATTAAACATGAGATATCAAAAGTCCAGGAGCAAGTGCACCAAATTTCGCTATCGCAAAGTGCAAAAAAAAATGAGATGGATGGTTTGAAGAAAGGCATGGAAGCTAAGATGAATGGTTTGGAAGCTAATATGGATGGCATGGAAGTTGGCATGGAAGCTAAGATGGATGAAAAAATGGAAAACATGAAGAATGATCTAAAAGAAGACATGGAAGGTTTGGCAAAGTTGATACAACAAATGTTTCCTAATGGTGAAAGGATAGTAGAGGAAATTCATGATGAGAAAAAAATAAATTCTAATCGTGATTTCATAAACTCTAATGTTGGCGGGAAGAACCACCATATTCCAAAGATGGATATGAGGAAGTTTGATGGCAAGGATCCCGTAACATGGATACTACAGATGGAGCAATATTTTGATCTCAATAATGTGCAAAACACACAAAAGGTACGCATTGCAACTTTACATCTAGAACAAAATAAATTTTTATGGTATCGATGGCTTTGCTCCCGTAAAAAAATTGTCACTTGGTCAATTTTTACGGAGGAAATGATAGCACATTATGAGGATACAAAGAGCAACACCTTCTTTAGCCAATTGATAAATCTCAAACAAAAGGGTTTAATGGGGGAGCACATTGACGACTTCCAAAAATTGAATATAAGGGTAACTAATATTCCAGAGGAACACAGGATTGATCTCTTCATAGGTACTTTAAAGGATAACATCCAACATGAAGTTCGCGTTTTGGAACCTGATTCATTGGAGAAGGCATTCAGGTTGGCAAGAAAATTGAATGTAAAATTATGGCGACAAGGAAGCCTACCACTCACTTCTATAAAGAGGGAAGTGTTGCTACTCCTAGATTTCCACAACCTACAAGGTTGACACCACAACAATTGGAAGAAAAAAAGAGCAAAAGGGCTTTGCTACAGTTGTGATAGAAAATACACTAAAGGTCATAAGTGTGCTGAGAAGAAATTATTTTACATAGATTGTGAAGAGGAAGAAGAAAATGAACAAGAAGAGGATATACACCAGGAACCAACCCAAGAAGAGGAAGAAATGAGTCTGACCATATCGTGTAATGCATTGGTAGGAATTACCACTCAAACTCTCAAGATAGAAGGACATATCAAGAAGAAAAAGGTAATAGTGTTGATTGATTCAGGTAGTACCCATAATTTTATTCATTGTAAGGTAGCCAAGGAATTGAATTGTTTCTTATACCCACCACCAGAATGTCAAGTGATGGTTTCAAATTGAGGAACTATATATCGCTCTATGAAATGCCATAATATCAGGCTATCCATGGGGGAATATGTATTGAATATTCCAATGCTTTCCATCCCAATGGGAGGTGTTGATGTCATACTAGGAGTACGATGGTTACAATCTTTGGGGATGGTAGCTTTTAATTTTCAAGAACTTTTCTTGAAATTTTTTTTAGAAGGAAAGGAAATTGAATTACGGGGTATCAAAGGGAAGCTAGGAAAGATAATAAGCTCTAATGTCATGACAAATATTCTAAAGAAATAACAACAAGGCATAATTGCACAATTATGCTCATTAGAAGTTCCAACATCAAAATCATCTATTTCTTCAGATCTCCAAAGAGTCTTGGACAATCATTCCAATGTGTTTGATACTCCCAAAGGACTCCCACATATTCGTGATCATGATCATGCTATTCATTTGATTCCAGGAAGCGTTCCTCCAAACATCCGACCTTACAGATATCCTTATGTCCAAAAGAGTGAAATTGAACGTATGATTGCAGAAATGTTAGAGGCTGGTAGAATTCAACCTAGTCAAATTTCTTTCTTTGCTCCTATAGTATTGGTACACAAGAAGGATGGATCATGGCGCATGTGTCCTAATTATAGGGAGCTCAATAAGCTCACCATTAAAGATAAATTTCCCATTCATGTGATTGATGAATTATTGGATGAATTACACGGAGCAATTTATTTCACCAAGTTGGATCTTCGTTTAGGATATCCTCAAATTAGAATGAAGACTGAAGATATTCCGAAAACAACATTTCAAACTCATGAGGGTCATTATGAATTTTTGGTCATGCCTTTTGGCCTTACCAATGCACCTTCTACATTTCAAGGGTTGATGAATTCCATTTTTAAACCCTTCCTTAGAAAATTTGTGCTAGTATTTTTTCATGATATACTAATCTACAGTAGGTCTTGGAAGGATCATATTCAACATGTTGACAGGGTGTTCAAACTATTGCAGGAGAAACAATTATATGCAAAAACATCCAAATGTTTCTTTGGAGTACAAGACGTGGAATATCTGGGTCATATTGTATCTCACGAGGGTGTTAAGGTAGACCCTAACAAAATTAAAGCCATTAAGGAATGGAAATTCCCCACAACCATAAAGCAGTTGCAAGGATTTCTCAGGTTAACAGGGCATTATCGCAAGTTTGTTAAGAATTATGGGAATGTGATGCCTTAGGAAATGGAATTGGTGCTATTTAAATGCAAGAAGGAAGACCCATTGCTTTTGAAAGTAATATAATCAAAGGAAAGCATTTACAGAAACCTATTTATGACAAGGAAATGTTAGAAATACTGCATGCACTAAAGAAATGGAGAACTTACCTAATGGGAAGACACTTCAAGGTAAAAACTGATCATGATAGTCTTAAACACTTTTTGGAACAAAGAATTTCTTCAGAAGAGCTGCAAAAATGGGTCACAAAGATGTTGGGTTATGACTTTGAAATAATCTACAAAAAAGGGAAGCTAAATGTTGTTGTAGATGCACTCTCAAGAAAGAATGAAGAGGTGGAAGCATTGCTTTGTGCCATTTCTATTATCCAACCAGATTGGATAACCGAAGCAAGAGATGAATGGAAGAAGGACAAAGATGTATGGACACTCATTCAAAAGTTGCAGCAAGATCCTAGTGCATTTGATACATTTAGTTGGAAAAATGATTCCTTATGGTACAAAGATCGCTTATATCTTTGTAATAATTCCCAACTAAAACAAAATATTCTTCTGGAATTGCACACTTCTCCTTTAGGAGGACACTCAGGATTTTTAAAAACTTACCGCAGGGTGAAGAAAGAATTTTTTTGGGATGGCCTTAAATCTGATATTCGAAAGTTTGTGGCGGAATGTTTGGTTTGCCAACAGAATAAAGTGGAAACAATTAAGACCCCAGGACTTCTACAACCTTTATCCATTCCACGTCAACGTTGGGAGGAGATTTCAATGGATTTTATCACAGGTTTACCTAAGTCCGAAGGAAAGAGTGTCATCATGGTGGTAGTTGATAGACTTACCAAGTATGCATACTTTTGTGCATTATCTCATCCATTTAAACCAAGTAAAATTTCTACTACATTTATGGACACAATTCAAAAGCTACATGGATATGCAAGGGTTATTGTGAGCGACATAGATCTCATTTTTATTGGAATTTTTAGGATAGAGTTATTTTCTTGTTTGGGTACCCAATTAGCTCATAGCTCATCTGATCATCCTCAATCCGATGGTCAAACTGAGATACTTAATAAATGTTTAGAAGGATATCTTTGTTTTTTTGTATCTGATAAGCAAACACAATGGGTCAAGTGGTTACCTCTCGCTGAATGGTGGTATAACACTTCCTTCCATACTGCAGCAAAAATGACCCCATTTATGGCACTCTATGGATATCATCCACCATCCATTACATTATCTTTAAGAGAAAATTCGAAGGTTCAAGCAGTGGAAGATCACATCGTTCATCAACAAGAAGTTCTCCAACTCTTAAAGGAAAACTTGAATTTGGAAATAAATCGAATGAAACAACAAGAAGATAAACATTGAAGCAAGAGAAGTTTTGATGTAGGAGATTGGGTATTTTTACGGCTACAACCATACAAAAAAATGTCCCTCAAGCAAGCTACGAAGGATAATAAATTATCGCCAAAGTACTATGGTCCTTACAAGGTGTTGCAAAATATTGGTACTCTGGCATACAAATTGAAGATTCCTGATTCTTCATGAGTGCATCCAATTTTCCATGTTTCATGCTTAAAGAAGGTTATAGGTGAAAATATTCCAGTTCAAACAATATTTCAAAAACTTGATGAGGAAGGAAAAATCATATTAGAACCTGAAGCAGTCACGGAAACCAGAACTCGATAGCTACGGAATCGATCAATTTTAGAGTATCTCATCAAGTGGAAGAAATTACCCACTAAAGATTCTACATGTGAGGATGAGAATTTTATGCAGAAGCACCCAGAGCTAATCAAGCATTGAGGACAACACTTTTTTGAAGGATAGGGGCATGTTAGGTCCCTATATTACTAGTATAGCCCCTTATTGTTGTTAGTGTAACCCCCTTATTGTTATTATTGTACCCTTGTAACCCCCATATTGTTATTATTGTGCCCTTAAATTATTATTGTGAGGTTGACTAGGATTACATTGTGGCCCCACTAGGATTACATTGTGGCCCCATGAACTCCTATATATAGAAAGGAGGATTTGTAATTTTAATCATCCAAGAATTTTTCATTCATGTAATGTATTGGAGGTTGCCCCCTCGAAGTGGCTTATTTCTAAGGCATTGATATCTCTTTTCTTCTATTTTTGGAGCTAGTTTCACAACAAGGGACACCAATTTTGTGGCACTAGGAGAGGATCCACCACCAATGGTAGGTAGAAATGGATCATTTTATCCAACTGGAGGGGCCCTTTCAGCTTTGAGGGGAGTTCCCAAGTATTTGACATTGAGAGTCTGAGGCACATTTTAGGGGAACCGAGTGTTGATATTGATAAACAGTGGGGATAGCCACAATTTTATTGATACCCAGTGCAGAGGAGAGGCATGACCACATATGATTTTGAAGGATTTTCAGTTTTGGTTCCAGGAGCTAGGACCATGCAGTGTGTGAAGTATGTTCTGGCATTGGTTGTAAGTTTTAGGACGTACACATTGACAAATCACTTCTTTTTGGTCGATATTCCTGACACCAATGTGATATTGGGTGTACAGTGGTTGATCACATTAGGTAAGGTCACCATGTATTGGGATACCTTGAAGAGGGAATGGACAAATAAGAAGAGCGGTAAGCACCAAATGATCAAGGGAATGCACACCTATCCACCTCAGGTAGCCTCAACACATAGGATGGAGGTTGATCTGTGGAAAGGATACATAACATGGGAAGTAAAACTGTGCATGTTGGAGGCAAGAGACAAGGAAAAAGCAGTCCAATCTAATGTGCAGTCTATTCTAGACTACTATTCTACAGTATTTTGGGACATTCCCCCAGGAAGGCCACCAGATCGAAATTTTGTTGAAGGGTTCTCATAACTAGCAGCACCACTCACATATCTGAACTAGGAGGGAGCCTTTGGTTGGAAAAAAACTGCACAGAGGACCTTTTATAGACTCAAGGAGGTCATGAGAAGTTTTCCGGTGCTGGTATTTCCAGATTTCACCCAGCCCTTTGTGCTAGAATGTGATGCCTCAGGGGAGTGTATTGGCACAATCATAATGTAGGGGGGCCACCTCATAGCCTTTGAGAGTCTTAATTTTCTACCACATGATAGGTTGTATCCCATATATGACAAGGAAATGTTGGCCATTATGCATGCATTGGCCAAATCCAGGCAGTATCTAGTAGGAAATAGATTCCGAGTAAAGATTGATCATAATACTCTTCAGTATTTTATTGATCAGAAGCAACTGCAAGAGAGGCAACAAAAATGGGTTAGAAAAATCCAGGCATATGACTTTTACATTCAATATCTCAAAGGGAAAAGCAATGTAGTAGTTGATGGCTTATCACGAAGACCAACAACGCTATCCTTGATGAATGTGGATTCAAATTGGAAGGCCCAACTGTTAGTGGAGTATTCCAAAGGCTGCTTCACATGTGAGATACTAGATGGGAAAGTGATCGATGAGAGGTATAGAGTGATGGATGAGGTCATATACTACCGAGACTGGATCTTCTTGACCAGAGATTCTAAGCGCAAGGAGAAAATTTTGCATGAAGGAAATGATTCCTCACTCTCAGGCCACCAAGGTTTCACAAAGATGTATCGGGCCATCAAAGAGAGATTCTCATGGAAGGTTATCAAGGAGGATGTGCTCCAGCATATCAAGGAGTGCATAGTTTTCCAGAATAATAAAGGAGAGAACAACCATCATGTAGGGTTGTTACAACCACTTCCTATTCTAGAGGGGAAATGGGAAAGCATTTCTATGGACTTCATTACCGGTTTTCCATCAGTACAGGGCAAGGATTGTATCTTTGCGGTCATTGATCGATTAACAAATTATTCATATTTATTTTCCATCTCTTCATGATACACTACTTCACAAGTGGCCAAGATTTTATTTAGAGATGTTTTTAGACTTCATGGTCTTCCTAAGACCATAGTTAGTGACAGAGATAACCGCTTCATGGGTGGATTTTGGTAGGATATTTTTTGTTTGGTGGGTACCGAGTTAACATTGAGTATGAGTTATCACCCCCAGACAGATGGGCATAAATAGATAGTAAACAAGTGGTTGGAAGGATACTTTCGAAACTATGTTTCGGGGTAGCAGAGAGCATGGCTATGCTGGCTCCACTTGGGAGAATATTACTACAATATGAATTTCATATGTCAATTGGTATCTCTCCATTTCGGGCTCTATATGGTTATGATGCTAATAATTTGTTGATGTGATGTTTAGAGCAAGCAAGGCTCCTAAAGCCAAAGAGTGGATCCAAGAGAGTCAGGATATACTATGTGCTCTTAAGGACAACATTAGTACAACCCAAAATCAACATAATTTGGATGATTTGTTCTATCTCTGTCTTCATCCTTACAAGAAATATAAGCTGAAGGAGAAGGGGGTTGAGAAGCTTAAGCCCCATTTCTATGGGCCATACACGATGATCTGTTGTGTTGGGGAAGTATCATATGAGATGGAGCTCCCCATTGGGAGTAATATCCACAACATTTTTCGTGTCTCATCCCTCAAGAAGGCCATTGGATAGCATGTAGTTGCCACTATGGATCTCCCACCTATTGATGATGAGGTCCATCTAGTTTTAAAACCGGAAGCTACATTGTATACTCGGGAGATGCAACTAAGGAACATCATGATTAAAGAATATCTAGCTCGATGGGGGAATCTCCCGGAGGAGGATTCTACTTGGGAAGGAGAGAATATTTTTCAACATCCATCCTTGTAGTTGCGTGAGGATAAGCAACATTTGATAGGGGAGTACTATAATATTCCTAATTAGATTTTAGCTAGTTAGAATATTACAATTTTGTTTTTGTCAATAAGATAGATGAATAAGAGGGTATAGGGACCCATGAATCCCTTTAGTAGGAATAAAACCACTTCTAATGTGAATGTGGATCAATTCAACTATATAGGATCAAGATGAATAAACCAATCCTTGGTGTGAATGTGGGTCAGTGCTTGTGGATCGGGTCAATTTGACCAAATCAACAATGCAGTCATGGAGGTAGTGGAGATAATGGAGGACAACACAGTCATAATGGATGGTAGTAGCCATGACAGTGGCATCATTATTATGTGGGGTCAAGATGGTGAGGGCTCAAAAATAATATAAGGAAGAGGATGGTAGCCATAAAAAGGATCTTCAGCTGTTTAGTGAATTCTTTTGTGTTGTTTAGCACATGGGTGTGTCCGAGAGGAAATCCCACCCTCATCCTCAAGGGACTGTGAGTACTTACTCAGGAGAGGTTCTTGAGTTTCATTTCATCATCCAACATTAGACCAATATGCATTCCCTCTCAATAGCACAGTTTCCTTCAGGAATTGCGCAATCCATGAGGGCAGATCTAGTGGAGGGGTAATAAAACAAGTTTTTGATCTTGCCATCCAGTGAGGGGTGCAACCCTTCATTCAGGAATTCAGTGGGGGAGGAGTAGAAATAATTTTATTTTCAGATCAGCCACCTCCCAGCAGTTTCCTAGCTACAATGCATAATTCAGCCCTAGGGTTGCATTTTTCATCATTGTCATTTCTCGAAACCCTTTCTAGGCTATCTTGGAATAGTGCTAGAAATCCTAGATCTTTGATCCCGAAAATTTATGACCACACAATCAGTAGATCTACGCATTCGTAGTTTCCAAAAACAATATTTTCCAGCAGGATTGTGCTGTGACATCCTCCCAACAATTGATGTACTATTAGTTTATTATGTCTTGATGTTTGGGGCCATTTCAAGGTTTTTTGTCTAGCTTTAGTGTCTCTTACTCAAGCACTTGTACTTCATTTCTACTATTATATATAATGAAATGGTTCAGCTGATCTGTTCATTTCTTTGTTGTGTTTATTTTTACTGCATTTTCCAGTTTTATGTTCTATATTCCAGTTTTTCCTATTTTGTAATATTACAATGATCACTTGGCACATCTATTATTCTTCTTTCATCTCTTCCACTGTGTTCATTACTTTTGTCATCTCTTCTTATTTGATCATTGAACCTGTTGTTGTAGATTCTAGTATTGTAGCAAGGTCTATTTTTCTTCTATTAAATCTCGATCATAATGAACCTTGTTGTGACAATTGTAGCATTCAATGTGAAACTATTCTTTTCTTATATTTGGATTTCTAGGAGGAGGCTTTTTTGAATTTTATGTACGTCCTTTCCCTTTCTTCTTCCTCTTGTCATGAGTGATGAATGTAGTGGCATCTTGTTCTTCATGCTTTGAAATAATTCCTCTTGATATCATCATTGATTCCTCTTGATTAATACTTCCAATAATTTCATCAAATGATGGGAGGAATTTTTTTTTCTTATGATAGTGATGAAGGTTTCCCAAACAGGAGGGAGACCTCTTAGAGTTACGATCACCAATTCCCTGTGAGAAAAAAACTCCCAAACTCTTCACGATGGATCTCTAAGAGGAGATATCGTCATTATGTTGAATTTCACATACTCTCCTTTGTTCATATTTGTGTCTTTGAGTTGATATTTCAAGGAGATGACTTTATTCAAATTGTTGACTTCATACATGCCATTTATCTTGTTATACATTTCCTTGGAGCTTCTCAAGCTTCCAAAATATGTAAGTAAATTGTCTTGTAAACCATAAGTTATACTTTTCATTGCTTTTAACTCACCTTTATTATGGTTGTTCTTTATAGCAGTGGAAGAAATATTCGGAGGCTAGGGTACTTTTTATTCAATATAATCCAAAGCATAATTGTTATAAGCTATGGTCTCCAAGCTGACTTTCCATGCAAAAAAATTGGATGAGTCATCAAAATTCTTATTTTACTTAAATAAGGAAGACATCTTGATTTAGCCAGATTGGCTCTTTCAACTTTCCAAAGATGATTTATTCAATTATTTTCTCCTTTCGGGATTTTCCCTAGCTCTGATACCATGTTAAATTTTCAGATTGTTCTATGTTCTATTAGTTACTTTAGCCCAATTGAATAGTTAAATTAAAAATGTTTTCAATTATAATTAGTTTTTCCATTCATCAATAGTAATTGAATACATAACAATAAATGCAATGACAATGGAGACAATCAACACATCAACAAGAGACACTAGATTTGGTCAAAGACTAGGGAAAAACCCTTTGAGATTCTTCTTTTATTAGATTTTCATAAAATTTTCAATAAAGAGTGCTATGATCCCAATACAATGTCATAAAAAAAACAACCCAACAACCATAAATATGATTCCAACATCAAAACATATCGGAGACAACTTTCCTGTCTATGGTAAACTATGGTCAACATTAGTCTTTGGTCAAATTTAAGTCAAACTTCCTGGTTACATGCAAGAGGGGTTGTGGGAGCGGCTGAAGGATTTTATTTTCACCCTTGAGCCTACAATCCAAATACTATGGATAAAATTTCCTGGTTACGTTCCTATGACTATAATCCAAAAACCCTAAAACATATGTGATCATTGGACCTTGTAATTTCATACTTTTGCAAACCTCTATTGTTGACCCTGCCTCAGAACTATGCGAGCGAGTCAATGAAGAAGAGAAGAAGATGCTTGGTGATTATAAAATGAGCCTGATGTCAATTTTATATATAGGCTTCCATGGGTGTTCAATTTTCTTTAGGCCCAACCTTGTCCAAATGTGCATATGTGGCCTTTCCTTCATTAGTACACTTTATCTCATCCAATTTGAGTGATATTTAGGTTGGTTTTGGTCTGCTCCAAAAGAGGAATAAAATGAAATCACATTCTCCATCAAATAAGGTATCCAATGTGGAGTTTTACCATTGTCTCATAATTTCACAGAACCCGCTAAACACAAATTTAAATTTTAACTTGAATATTTTTTCTAGTTTTCGAGCACTTTAACAATGCGTCTATTTTCTATATTTTTGATCCTTTCTAGAAATTCTTCCAACACCTGATGGCTAAAAAATTTGTAATGAATTCATGAAATTTTTTGAGAAAAACTGAATCATATTAATGATAACAATATAACAACCTTTTTAGGTTCCTTCATTTCAAAATATAGAGAGTTCTAATGCCTCATTAATAGCGCAAAAAATATGTTTTCTTGAACCATGTTCATTAACTCATGCATGCTTTCATTATATGATATAATGCAACAAAAAATGATGGTATTATGAATCCATCCCTTTAATTAAGAATTTAACCATTAACATGTAATATGTCTACCATCACATAAACAACAACATGTAATCTAATACTGGATTAAAAGCCATTTTACACTATCTATTCACACTATTGAGAGATTAATTTCTACCACTACAACCCAACACCATTATTGTGAAGAAACCCCTACATTTATGATGTTAGGGTAATATCATGCAAGTCATGCAATCATGCTTTCACATCTTCCTATATCTTATAATCAATAATTTTATACGGAGTATGTACGATATTGTACTGAAATAAAATAATTTCTCTGCAATAAGAGGTATCTCCATGCTAATGATTGCATGAACATAACCATTATATCTACATGATATTCCAACACCTTTTACACATTGAAAAAAATTCCTTGTTCAATAATAAAGCTAAATAAATCATGAAATATTCCATCAATTAACATCATTTTCATACCAAAATTGAAGAGACAATCTCAAAACTAATGGAAAATTGAGTTCGGGACTATGAATCTCCACCAAACTATAGATAACTACAACCAAGTCTCACTTATAGTTTTCACCCTGACCTGTATTCCAAATATTGGGGGATATTTTAATTCAAGGATTGAAGCACATCCATCAACTAAAACAAGGAATCCATAGATTTAGCCACCTCCATCCACTAGCTGAATTAAACCAAAAAAACACATAAGGATCCTAAAGACTATTGGTCACCACCCTTCAGAACATGCCATTGCAGTTCCACCCAATTTAGGGATTCCAAAACTCACAATAGAATCAACATAAAATAATATAACATCTAGATGTCCTCCAAGTATTTTATAGGATCAATTCCTCCACCCCAATCCTTTGGGATTTCTTGAGAAACATCATCTCCACCCTCTAGGGAAACAAGAACACGAGATACAATCTATTCCTCACCTGGTAATTTCTTCTAGCTCCTTTCCCAAACAAAATATTCGTTCTTTTTTATTTTCCATCTAGTATTGGTATTCTAATTTCCCTATCACTATTGTTCAGTGCATTCCTCTCTTCTTTATCAATTCTCTCTTCCTTCATTCTTTCTCCTCCTTTTATTTCTCTACTTTTTGTTTGGTTGTTCCCATCATTTTACAACAATTCAATTTTCTTGTTTTTGAATTCTCAAAATTCCCTTAAACTTTCCAATTCCTGATTTGAATTTTTGTACATTAATATTATTTTCAACAAGTAATCATCCCATCCCTACATAATTTGCATCACATTACTCATCACATTTCCTTTCTTTCATAATGTTTACATTACATACACAAGTATAATTTAATTTGGGATTGTCACATAATTTACCCCTGTACATTATCTTATACCCACCCAAGGTATATAAGAAGGAGATCCCCTATCACCTCTTTTGTTTGACATCCTGAGATTGAGAATATTGACAAAACCTGCCAAAGTTGTGCTATTAGAAAATAAAGCAAAAGGGACGTGAACTTTTGGAGAATTTATTCACATATCCCACCCAAATTTTTGGATGATACAATGTGTATTGAAACCCCCATTGATCATGAATCCAAAACCATTCAAAAATAGTTAAAGGTCTTTAAGGAAGTGCTAGGTATGGAATCAAATAAAAAAAACTCATTTTTTACTTTAACACCCCTTTTTTAGTGTAGATAGATATTAGTAAAATCTTGGGATTTCGTAGAAGAAATATCACCTCAAAATACGTGGAAGGCCTAGTAGTAGACAACTCACTCAAACTTAATGCCTTAGAAGACTCAACAAATTATAAAACAAGCTATCAAGCTAGACATTTATATATTTCAATTCAGTGGGTAATGTTGTCCTTAAATGAGTCATTCAAGTTATTAATTTCTAGATCCTCTTAACTCTAATGGCTCCATCCTCTATCCTCTTAAGAATCATTAGCATGTAAAGGTATATCCTCTTAGGAGGAGTAAAAAAATAATGGAAACGGGCTTTGGTGGCTTGGGAAAAATCATGTTTCCTTAAAGTCCATGAATTATTCACAGTATGAGACCTTAACATTCTTATCACAATAGTACTCACTCAAGGAATATGAGGTCCCTAGTAGTCTTACTCATTAAGTAAGGAAATTTTGGACCATATGTGTTATTACCCAAAAAAAAATTGAAGCATCATTTGACAAGGCTGAATATGTTCATGTGTCAAAAATTAGGTTGCAGGATTAATTTTTATGCTTGGTCCAGGGAAATATTAATTTTTTCTTGTTTTAGGTTACCCTAAGGTCTAAACCCACTCATTTTAAAACTCCCTCATGTCACATCACTCATCATTTTTTGAATGATTTCAATTTCCAAGGCTTTCGTACCGAAAATGCCATTTTAGCCAGGAAACCATAGTTTCGTAGTGAAATACATTATGAAAAGTCACTTTTCGCTACGAAATTGTTGATAGTTTTGTAGCGAAAAAAACCAAATTAACAATAAAAACACTACGAAAGTGCGGTTTATTGTCTGTCTTGTCAGTCTAGCTAGTAGGTGTCAGAAAATAGTTGGGAATGAGTAGGTTAGATGTCATTCGAGTCATGGAGGGATAAAACCAAGGTACATGCTGAGGTCTGCAGTCATCATGATTAGTTTAGGTATGTATGAGTCATCATCAGGTCATGAGGAGACATCAAAACTTCAAATCCTTTCCTAATTAATTCATTTCTTATTTCTCATTCCTTCTTCCATGAGATTGATCTCTAGAGAGCTAGTGCTCTAAGACAAAGCTGTGGATGGTGTTTTCAAAGGTTTACATTGAGCATCATCAAGAGAGGCTGCAATTCATCAAGCGAGGCTGTGAAGACATTCAAGAAAACATGGCAGAGAAAAGAAAGACAAACAAGGGTGGTGAATGCCTGAGATGTGAACTTGCAGACATGAATTTGATTAATGAAGACCCAACAACAGTGGAAGTCTTCAAAAAGATAGGTTTCCTACAGTTTTGTGAGAAATTACAAGGCTGTCATACACAGGTTTCCAAAGATTTTTCTTTGAATTTCAGTGGAACAGCCACCAAATTGGGAATGTTAAATATTTCCATCACACTAGAAGTTATTGTAGCTGCCAAAGGGATCCCAAGAGGACAAGAGAAGTGGTTCAAAGATTTCAAGTTTAACATGGAGCAGTGGAAAGAATTCATGAAGCCTGAAAATAGTGAAATGGATCTCACTAATGTTGTTCCAAGGAGCTGCATAAAAGACAATCACTCAAAATTGTTGCTCATCATCCAAAAGACTTTACTTATGAAGGGAGATACCACAAAGTATAATCACATCATTTCAAATTACTTCCGCACTTTACTGGTAAGATTTCCCTTAATCTGCCTTTCTATTTGCATAGAGGTTTGTAAAAAATGGCAGATAAGGTCCAAGAAAAGTCTGAAGGGAGTGAGACTTCATTCTTTCATCATGGTTTAATGAAGCTGCTGGTCTTAGATGAACTGCAAAGGTTAGGCAGATACTGGTCATCATTTTTGTTTGTTAGTGGTTTTGAGCTCTTACTTCTTCAAGAACTCCTAAACCTAGGAATAGTCCATCACCATTAGTAGCAGAGACCAATTAAGAATTGATAGTAGAACTAAGTGAAACTGCAAGAGTAGAACCAAGTGATCCAATTGTGATAGAGACAAAGCACTTGCAAAGTTTTGACACACCAAATATCCCACCTGCAAAACATAAGTCAAAAGTGGTCAAACCTGCAAAACCGAAACAAGATATGAGTAAAAAAGAAACAAAAAGGAGGACAAGGAGCCAAACAGTGGCCTTAGAAGAGAAAAAAGTGGCTGTAGAGGATAGAGCAATAGCTAAATGAAATCTTGAAGATATCCTACGTGCCATTGACATAGAATAAACTCCTATAGTCGAGGCTGAGGACATAAAGGAAGGTAGACAGAAGTAAAAAAAGGCTAAATCTACAAATAAATTAGACTTTGAGGGAGAGGATGTAGGTTTCATGTTCCAAGAAAGAAAACCTATGACAAGCCATGCCATGAAGCTTTTAGAGAGTAGTAAAGAGCTTCCACCACCTACTGTCACAGTCCAACCACCATAGGAGGTCATTGACCTTTCATCACCTGCAGAGAAAGATAAAATTTGCAAAACAAAGAAAGGAAAAGAGAAGGTGAAGGAAAAAATAGAGTTGCATCTCCTTGAAGAACAATTTCAATTGTCCAATATTGAAATTTTTGTTATGAAAAGAGAAGCAAGGAAACATAGTGTAGAGAAGATTCAATTTGAAAAGATGAAAGAAATTTGGGAAGAACAAGTTGACATTGTTTCCAAGACTTTGGATAACACACAGCAGCTTATCAAATGGACCATTCCAGCAAGGAAAGAAGAAAAACATGTCAGGAGGATGAACACACAATTAAAAGCCACCAATAGAAGATTGAAAGACCAGGTTAAGGAACTTGAGGAGAAACTTGAACTAATTCATGAAGAGTTAGAGAAAAAAGGCCTTAAAATGACAGTGCTTAAAGAGCCAATAACTCAACCAATTATAAATGAGGAAGAAATGCCTCAAGGATCATAAGGTGAGTTGATTTATGTTTTTTAAGGTTAATGATATGTTTAAAACAATGTTTTGGCACTTATTAGGTTCATTTTACAAGATATAAAAAAACATGGATTTTTAGCACTTTTCAACAGTTTCATAGTGTGCCTAGGCTTGAAGGACAACATAACGCTACGAAACTACTGAAGTTGCTATTTTTCCTTTTTGAACCATTTTTGGTAGCTTTCAAGGGGTAAAATTGATGTGGGAGATGTGTCTAAGGATGATGAATACCATTCCAAAGGAAAGAATCAGAATCTTTGAGGTTAAATGGCATTTTTTAGGTGCTACGAAAGTACTCTACGAAACTACCTTACTTTCATAGTGTACTATGTTGGAGCTCTTTTAGCAGGTTTTGGAGAATTCTTAGATAGCTAGATATTATCTAATAGTTAAAGAACCATGAAAAGAAGTTATTCAACAATCAAAGACCACGAAATGAGGATTTATTAGCAGCCAAAGCATTCGTGGAAGAAAAAGACAATTTGCCTAAAAAAGAAGGTTTTGTTTCCAGTTTTAGAGGAGGTCAGTTTAGTGGTCATGTAGTGATGAATCCCATCATCTCAATTCGAATATGTGAAAGAATACTTGTCAAATATATAATTTTTTTAAAGGATAAGGTTGTTAAATGTAATAATGAGCAGTTTGAGTCCTAGTAGGATAAGGACTGTCAAGTAGGATAACTGTCATTTTATCATTCAATAGGTGTCTTATGGTTATGCAAGGTGTCATTAGGAAAAAATTCAATGAATATAGCCAAGAAGAAGATCACCTCATGATGTAAAAAGTCTATTAAAGGCCATTGAGTCGAATTTGTCAAGGGTTGGAGGTTTTTTGGAAAAGACAACTTTATGTAAAATTGACTATTTTAGCAATACATAGATTTGTTACTTGACCAACCTGAGATTATGATTGAGTTTTAAGTGCCTACCTATATTATCTATATCTTTTATGCATCCCATTTGCAGTGGTTTTCATTTATAATACTCAGAATTCATTCATGTAATGCTCTGACTTCCTTTATAGATGAATTCACTGTGTATTTTCATGTTTCATGTGTGTGTGTACTACTGCTAAAAACTCTTACCTGCTTTAGCTTCCATGTCAAGTAAGCTCACCACTGAATTACTGAAAATGTTGACTCCATAATCCCAACGTTTGCATACTGATACTATTTTCAACCTACACTCATCATAAGGAATTTGTTTCCTAAAAAGAGTTAGCCATCTATACACATCTTTATTCAATATCTTTAACCCTTTGAGAGAGCCCTCTTAGATTGAAGAGCTAAGATTCAGTCAAAAGATTGGTTTGAAACAGTTACTTGAGATTTTCTGATTAATAGCCTTTTAGGTGAAATTTAGTGATAACATTTTGGTGCATCTTCTGGGAGCCTGAAGATTATACTTTCTTGAAATTTTGAAGCCAAACTTCTGAAGGTAGCAGGAGCTCAAGAAGTTGTTCGTGGATGCATCTACCTTGGTGAATCCATTCAAAATTCATATGATCAAAGGTGGCTTCAAGAAGGAGATACACGAGGAGTAATCCCGACACAAATCCACCTACCATTGTGGACAATCCAAATACCATATCAAGAGGAAGCCAAGGCTTTTCTACAATATCAGGTACTCCATCACATATGAAATCCTTGTCCTCTGAAATTTCAAGAAGTCTTGAAGACAAAATATTTGATTATAAAATTGAGGAAGTCTTATTTAGGTCTGAAAGTGAAAAATAATTAACTAAAATTGTCTTAGACCTACATAGGATAGGTATTGATACCTCAGCCTTAGTGACCCAAAAAGTTAAAGAAGAGTTTTGGGAAGCAGTCACTTATGAATTGTTGTTGGAAAGAGAGTCTTTGGATAGGTTGAAGGAGCTTGACCCTTTTGAAATTTTCTTGAGAAGAAAAACTGGTTTTCCTCTTTATGATTGGAGTTTAGTTTTCAGTGTACAACAAAGACCAAACAACCCTCCTCCTAACATTTCCTCTTCCTCTAATGTTGTTGTCCCTAAAAATACCACGGTCCCATTCATCATGGAAATAAATGTATCTCCTCCATCTGCTGCACCTGCTAGATATGCCCCTATTGTTCTTCCAGTTGTCCTACATGTTCTTCCTAGAAAATACTCTGCTAGAACCAAAACTTTGGGAAGTGATGAAGAGATTACTGCTGAAGAACATGTAGATAAGCTTAATGACTTTATAGACAGGGAGGAGGTTGACCATGAGGATGTCAAGGTGAGATTATATGCTCATATATTTTTTTGTGAAGTTAGGAAGTGGTTTAAAGCCCTTAATCCTGGAAGCATTCATAATTGGAATGAACTTGAAGATAAATTTTTGAGGAAATGGGGAAATAGAACTAATCTTGTACAAGCTGTCACTGAGTACAATAGTTTGAGAAAATCTGTTGACGAAACTGTCCAAAATTTTTCAAAAATATTTAACAAAGTTTATGATTCTATTCCTACTCATTTAAAACCTCCACAAGCCCTAGCTCAAATGAGATATGTTGAAGCTTTTGATTATGAATTTTCAATACATCTAAGAGAAAGAGAATCTCCTTCACTTGCTGAAATGCACAGTGATGTAGTGAAGGTAGAGGTTAATATGATAGCAGCGAAAAAGTCCAATATCAGTAAGACTAAGTTGAAAGAAGAAGATAAGGCTTCCACCTCTGATGAAAAATTTGATTCAATGATGAAGAAAATGGAAAAATTGATGGATAGGCTTGCCCTTGGGAATACCTCTACTCCTCCTATACAACATGAGCCTCAGTTTAGAAATTCTCAATTTAGAAGACCTTAAAACCAGCAAAAGCCAAGGGAAAATATAAATCAACAGCCTCATCCTCTAGTCAGACCTCCTTTTCAGCAGAACTTAGTTGATGAAGATGATGAACCTAAAATTCCAGAAGAGTCCATTCATTTTCTAGATGAAGACATGTCATGAATTTTCTTGACTAAAGAGGAACATGATGAGTCAGACCATGAAGTGAATAAGGGAGAGGAACCATCTGATTATTTTAAAGCGTATCAACATGCAACCTTTGAGATGTAGAAACAATACAACCTTAGAAATAGAAATGTGCCAATCATTGCAAACAAAACACAGCCTAAGAAAGATACCCCCAAAGCTGCTGAAGGTAAGAAAGATACACGACCTCCTCCTCCTATCAAAGAAACTGAAAAATCTACTTTTGTTTTCAGTTTGGAGAGTGAAATTTCTAATATCAAAATAAGAGTACCTTTTGGAGAAATTATTAAGGTAAATGAATATAGAAGTAAGATTGTGAAAATGTTGAATTCACAACTAGGAGCTATTGATATCTTAAATATTCAAGAGGATCATCCAACCATATACTTGGGTCCAAGATTAGAATGTGAGCAGAATGAGGAGGTGCCTCCTTTTTATGTTAGCCTTAACATTCATGACATGACATTGCATAATGCCATGTTGGATTCAGGGGCCTCTCAAAATATTATACCCAAAGTAATCTATGGATTTTTTTTTCCTTTGATTCAAAAAGAGTTCAGTGCATTGGTTTAATTAACGATTTTTTTGTTGGTCTTACACAAGTTCCAACCAAAATAGTGGTCATGAACTTGGATTTGCTATTCTTTTCAATGAGTTGACTGATGAAGTAGAGGATGAAAAGAAGGTAGAAAATCAGCAATCTACAATTCAGCAGACAGAAAATCAGCAAGCGGAAGATCAACAAATCAGTAAGGAGAAGGCGGAAGGTTGGTGGTTGTTGCACTTTGATGGATCAAAAGTAAGAGAGGGGGCAGGAGTAGGGATTTGGATCACAAGTCCAAATGATGAAAGTAGGTTCTTTTCTTACAAAATAAATTTTGATTGCAAAAATAACATGATTGAGTATGAATCTTTGATTTTGGGCTTAGAAGTTTTGAAAAGAATGGGTGCTCAAAATATTTATCTTTGTGTAGATTCTGAATTAGTCACTAAACAAGTTGAAGATGTGTATCAAACAAAATATGTGAGAATGAGGGCATACAGAAACTTAGTCATGGACATGTTGGAAAATTTCCAAGAACATTCATTCATTATTAAGAGTAGGGACCAAAACTCCATTGCTGACTCCCTAGCTGTCTTTGCAAGTCTTTTCATCATTCCCATTAATTCCACTGAAAAATATGAGTTTGGGGTTCACCACAGACTAGCTATCCCTGATAACATTATCCATTGGCAAGTATTTGAGGATGACCAACAAGTAAAGAACTTTATTGAGCTGAAAGAAGAGTTTGAAAATATACAAGTAGATTAGAAAAACATGTTTTCTAAATCTAAGGGAAATTTTGAAGTGTTACAACTGAAGAATAACTCTATACCCAAAGGCCTCATACCCCTTGAGAATATTTTTTATCAGAATGATGTGTTCAAATCTCCTAGGATACAAGCTGATGATGAAGAGGTAGAGAGTTGTAACCTTGGTACAATAGCTATGCCAAAAATGATTAAAATTTCAAAGTTTGTTTCAGTTGATATGAAGCACAAATATATTGAGATGATGAAAAGATTCATAGATGTTTTTTCTTGGAGTTATGCTGACTTGAAAAAGTACGACCCTACTATCATTCAACATACCAGTCACATTAAAGAAAATGAAAATCCTTTCAAGTAGAAATTGAAGAGGATTAATCCACTTCTCATGCCTCTAATTGAGAAGGAAATCAAGAATCTCTTTGATGTCAAAATCATTGTTCCAATCAGATTCCCAAAGTGGCTTGCAAACTTGGTTCCGGTCAGAAAAAAGAGTGGTTAAATCAGAATATGCTTTGACTTTATAAACTTGAACAAAGCCTCTCTGAAAGACAACTACCCTCTCCCAAAGATGGACCAAATTTTGTAGACATTGTTGGTTCCCAAAGGATGTCTATGCTTGATGGTTTTTCAGATTATAATTAGATACTTGTGCATCTGGATGATCAGGAAAAAAAAACCTTTACTACACCATGGGGCACATTAATGTATGCCAAAATGCCCTTTGGTCTGATGAATGTAGGAGATACCTTTCATAGGGAAATGGACATTGATTTCGCCGTAGAGAAAGAAAAAATGGTGTTTGTATATTTATATGACATAACAATCTTCTCAAGGAGGGAAGAAGATCACTTGAAGCACCTAGAAATAATTTTGCTAAAGTGTAGAAGGTTTGGCAGTTCTCTCAATCCCACCAAAATTATTTTTTCTTTAACTTCAGGTAAATTACTTGGAATAATTATTTCTAAAGATGGGATTAATATTGATCCAAACAGGGTCAATGCAATTCAGAAAGTAGATTTGCCTAGAAGTAGAAAAGAGATTTAGTATTTTCTTGGAAAGGTAATTTTTGTGAGGAGGTTTATTCCTAATTTTGCTGAGATTGTAAAGGACATAACAAGGATGTTGAAGAAAGGAGTTGACATCAAGTGGAAAACATAAGCTAAACACTCATTTGAGGAGATCAAAAAGGCACTCACCCAAGCACTAGTGTTGATCAGCCTAGATTTCTCAAAAGAATTTCTCGTTTTTACTTTTGCATTAGAAAATACAATTGCTGGAGTTTTGTTGTAGAAAGGACAGCAAGGTACTGAGCATCCCTTTTCATTTTTTAGTAGCACCTTAGGTAACTCAGAGCTGAAGTACAACATCTTAGAGAAACAAGCTTATGCCTTGGTGAAGGCCATCAAAGATTTCAAAATTTACATTCTGCATTCTCATATTATAGCATTTTTTCCTAATGTTGTTGTGAAAGACATCATAACTCAAGCTGACCCTGATTGTAAGAGGGGGAAATGGATTGCTAACTTGCTAGAATATGACATAGAGATCAAGCAAACAAAATTGTTCAAAGGACAAGGTCTATAAAAGTTGATGGCACAGTCAAACTTTGATTGTCTGGACATGAATTTAATTGCAGAAATATTAGAAATTTCAGATGAAGAGGAAGAACTGATCCCCATTGAAGAAAATTACATCATTTCAGATTAGTACAAGGACACAGTTTTTGTATTAAATCATCATAGAGAACCTGTTGAGATGACAAAGTCCAAGGCAAGATTTGTGAAGCTAAAATCCTTAAGGTATTGCATCATTTACATAAATCTGTATTGGAAAAATACCAATGGTATTTTGTGGAATTGTTTACTAGAATAGGAGGCTGATAAAGTGATTGAGGAGTTCCACAAAGGAGATTGTGGAGGTCATAATTATTGGAAGGCTACAACAAACAATATTCTCAGAGTAGGGTATTATTATCCTACAATGTTTAAATATGTCTACAAAAATGTTGTTGCTTTCCATGAATGCCAGATTTTTTATGGTAAGAAGAAGCTTGTACCTTTACCTTTGATGCCTATTTATGTTGAGGCACCATCTCAGCAGTGGGGATTATATTTTATTGGTGAGATTCATCCATCATGATCTAGTCAACATCACTGGATTCTGAAAGAAACTGACTATTTCACCAAATGGATCATAGCAATCCCAACTAGACAAGAAAATGATTATGTTATCTTTTCATTTTTGGAAAATAATATATTGTCTAGATTTGGCTATCCTATGAAGATCATCACTAATAATGCTCAGGCATTTAAGTCTAACAAGCTGATTAGTTTTTGTCATCAATATCATATTACCCTTGGGAATTCTACTACATATTATCCATAAGGGAATGATCTTGTTGAATCTAGAAACAAGAGCATTATGAGGATTATAAATAAGGTGTTGTAGGAAAATAAGAAGTCGTGGCAATTGAAGCTGAAGTATGCTCTATGGGCTGATAGAGTGTGCACAAAGAGGTCAATTGGAACTTCACCTTATGAGCTGGTATATGGAGCTGAAGCCATCTTTCCTACATCCTTAGGTGTGCCTGTCATGAAGTTGCTACAAGGATTAGAGGAAGATCCAAATGCAATTCAGAGAAGAATCAATCAGGTAATATATTTGCAAGAGAAGAGGGAGGAATTATATAACAGTAATCAACAAACTCAAAATAGAATCAAGAAGACATTTGACAAGAAGGTCAAGGAAGAAAATTTTCAAATCCAAGATGTGGTTTTGAAATGGGAGGCCAGGATTGAACAGAAGGGGAAACATGGTAAGTTTGATAATGTTTGGAAGGGTCAATTCAAAGTAGCTACATTCCATGGGAACAACACTTACATTCTACAGGAGATGGATGGACAACCATGTGTTGGAGGGCCTGTCAATGGCAGGTTTTTGAAGCACTATTGTTCTTAAAATTTGCTGATCATTCATACCATTTTATATATTCCATTTCATGTGTTTTTCTGCTAATAATGACAAGATGAATCATCAAGCTTGATCCCGAGGTGAATGCCATTAGAGTTTGAAGAAAAATCTTGGCAGTTTCAAAGTTTTTATTTTTTTCAAGAAGATGGATAGCAGCACTGGAACTACTGGTTCTTTGGTGTACCACTGGGGCACACCATCCCAAATGGAGCCACTATTATCACCCAAAAAAAAAATGAAGCATCATTTGAGAAGGATTAATAAGTTCATGTGTCAAAAATTAGGTTGTAGGATTCATTTTTTTGATTGGTAAAGGGAAATATTAAATTTTTCTTGTTTTAGGTTACCTTAAGGTCTAAACCCACTCATTTTCAAACTCCCTCATGTCACATCACTCATCATTTTCTGACTAATTTCAATTTCAAGGTTTTGGTACTGAAAATTCCATTTTAGCTAAGAAACCACGGTTTCGTAGTGAAATACACTGTGAAAAGTCACTTTTCACTATGAAACTGCTGATATTTTCGTAGAAAAAACAACCATATTAACACTAAAAATGCTACGAAAGCGCGGTTTCCTTTCTGCCTTGTCAGTCTAGCTGTTAGGTGTCAGAAAATCATTAAGAATGAGTAGGTTCGATGCCTTTCGAGTCATGGAGGGATAAAACCAAGGTACATGCTCAGGTCTATAGTCGTCGTGATCAGTTTAGGTATGTATGAGTCATCATAAGGTCATAAGGAGACATCAAAACTTCAAAGCCTTTCCTAATTCAGTCATTTCTAATTTCTCCTTCCTTCTTGCGTGATATTGAGCTCTGGAGAGCTAGTGCACTCAGCCAAAGTTGTGGCTGGTATTTTCAAAGGTTTAAATTGAGCATCATCAAGCAAGGTTGCAATTCATCAACCGAAGCTGTAATTCATCAAGAGAGGCTTTTAAGACATTGAATAAACCATGGGAGAGAAAATAAAGACAAACAAGGGTGGTCAATGCCTAAGATATGAACCTACAAACACGAATTTAATCAATGAAGACCCAACAATAGTGGAAGTCTTCAGAAGGACATGTTGCCTATAGTTTTTTGAGAAATTACAAGGTTGTCATACACAGTTTTCCAAAGAGTTTGCTTTGAATTTCAGTGGAACAACCACCAAAGTGGGAATGCTAAATCTGTCCATCACACCAGAGGTTATTGCAGTTACTACAGGGATCCCAAGAGGACAAGAGAAGTGGTTCAAAGGTTTCAAGTTTAACATGGAGCAGTGCAAAGAATTCATGAAGCCTGAAAATAGTGAAATGGATCTCACCAATGCTGTTCCAAGGAGCTGCATAAAATACAATTATTCAAAATTGCTGCTCATCATCCAAAAGTAATTTACTTGTGAAGGGAGATACCACAAACTATACTCATATCATTTCAAATTACTTTTGCACTTTACTAGAAAGATTTCCCTTGATCTGCCTTTCTATTTGCATAGAAGTTTGTCAAAAATGGCAGATAAGGTCCAAGCAAAGTCTGAAGGGAGTGAGACTTCATTATTTCATCATGGTTTAATGAAGATGTTGGTCTTAGATGAACTCCAAAGGTTAGGCAGAGACTGGTCATCATTTTTGTTTGTTAGTGGTTTTGAGTTGGATGCTCTTACTCCTTCAAGAACTTCTAAACCTAGGAAGATTTTATCACCATTAGTAGTAGAGCGTAATCAAGAATTGATAGTAGAACCAATTGAACCTGCAAGAGTATAACCAAGTGAGCCAATTGTAATGAAGATAGAGCACTCGTAGAGTTTTGACACACCAAATATCCCACCTGCAAAACATAAGTCAAAAGTAGTCAAACCTGTAAAACAAAAACAAGATATGAGTAAACAAGAAAAAAAAGGAGGACAAGGAGCCAAATAGTGGCCTTAGAAGAGAAAAAAGTTGTTGTAGAGGACAGAGCAATAACAAAAGCAAATATTGAAGATATCCTATATTCCATTGACATAGAAGAAACTCCTATAGTCCAGGCTGAGGACAGAGGAAGGTGGACAAAAGTTAAAAAGGGCTAAATCTACAAAGAAATTAGAATTTGAGGGAGAGGATGCAGGTTTCATGTTCCAAGCAAGAAATCCTATGAAAAGGCATGCTAGGAAGCTTTTAGAGAGTAGTAAAGAGCTTCCACCACCTACTGTCACAGTCCAACCACCACAGGAGGTCATTAACCTTTCATCACTTACAGAGAAAGATAAAATTAGCAAAACAAAGAAAGGAAAATAGAAGGTCATGGAAAAAACAGAGTTGCAACTCCTTGAAGAACAATTGAAATTGGCCAATCATGAAATTGTTTTTATGAAAAGATAATCAAGGAAAAATAGTGTATAGAAGATTCAATTTGAAAAGACGAAGGCAATTTGGGAAGAACGGGTTGACACTGTTTCCAAGAATTTGGATAACACACAACATCTTATCAAATGGACCATTCCAACAAGGAAAGAGGCCAAACATATCAGGAGGATGAACACCTAGTTAAAAGCCACCAATAGAAGATTGAAAGATGAGGTTAATGACCTTAAGGAGAAAATTGAACTAATTCATGAAGAGTTAGAGAAAAAAGGCCTTAAAATGACAGAGAGCCAATAGCTCAACCAATTATAAATGAGGAAGAAATGCCTCAAGGATCATAACGCGAGTTGGCTTATGGTTGCTGAGGATAATGATATGTTAAAAACAAGGTTTTGGCACTTATAAGCTTCATTTTGCAAGATATACAAAAATATGGATTTTCAGCATTTTTCAGCAATTTCGTAGCATGCCTGGGCTTGAAGGACAACAAAACGCTATGAAACTACGGAAGATATTATTTTTCCTTTTTGAACAAGTTTTGGTAGCTTTCAAGTGGTAAAATTGATGTGGGAGATGTGTCTAAGGATGATGAAGACTATGGCAAAGGAAAGAATAAAAAATTTTGAGGTTAAATGGCATTTTTTGAAGCGCTACAAAAGTACGCTATGAAACTGCCTTACTTTCGTAGTGTACTATGTTGGAGCTCTTTTAGTGGGTTTTGGAGCATTCTTAGACATCTAGATCTTATATAAGAGTTAAAGAACCATGACAATAATTTATTCAACAATCAAAGACCATGAAATGAAGATAAATTAACAGCCAAAGCATTCGTGGAAGAAGAAGTCCATTTTCCTAAAAAACAGGGTTTTGTTTCCAGTGTTAGAGGAGGTCAGTTAAGTGATCATGTAGTGATGAATCCCATCATCTGAATTCAAATATGTGAAAGAATACTTGTCAAAGATGTAATTTTTTTAAAGGATAAGGTTGTTAAAGGTAATAATGAGAAGTTTGAGTCCTAGTAGGATAAGGATTGTCAAGTAGGATAGCTATCATTTTGTCATTAAGTAGATTTTTTATGGTTATGAAAGGTGTCATTAGGAAAAAATTTGATGAATCTAGCCAAGAGGTAGATCATCTCATGATGTAACAAGTATATTAAAGGCCATTGAGTTGAATTTGTCAAGGTTTGGAGATTTTTTGGCAAAGACAACTTTATGTAAAATTGATTGTTTCAGCAATAAATAGATTTGTTACTTGACCAAACTAAGATTTTGATTCAGTTTTTAGTGCCTACCTATCTTAGCTATATCTTTTATGCATCCCATTTTCAGTGGTTTTCATTTATAATACTCAGAATTCATTCATGTAATGCTCTAAATTCCTTTATAGATGAATTAACTGTGTATTTTCCTGTTTCATGTGTGTGTACCTACCTCAGCTTCCATGTCAAGTAAGCTCACTATTGAATTACTAAAAATGTTGACTCCATAAGCCCAATGTTTGCATACTGATACTATTTTCAACTTACACTCATCATAAGAAATTTGTTTCCTTAATAGAGTTATCCATGTAAACACATATTTATTCAATATCATTAACCATTTGAGAGAACCCTCTCAGACTAAAGAGGCTAAGATTCAGTCAAAATATTGGTTTGAAACATTTACATGAGATTTTCTGATTAGCAGCCTATCAGGTGCAATTTGTGATAACAATATGTATCGCAATAACAATCCTAGTCATCTTCTAATTATATCTGAAATTTTTGAAAATGGATCCTTCATTTGGTGCGGGGTTAAAATTGGAATGTGTCTTATATGATTTTTTTTCATAAGTGGGTGATGGAAAATATTCACTCTTTTGGGAAGATTCATGCCAAAAAATCCCCAATATTTTAAACCAACAAGACTTTATCAATATCAAACAAAACATGCAATGCACCAATAAACTCATTGTTTTAGAATATTTGGATTCAGCCCACTTCAATCGCCTCTAGCACCCATGGCTTCCATATATTGGTTGGACCTCACAACTAGAAGCAGGACAATGGGAATCGTTATGGTAATAACTATAATAAAAAATAATCCCCCTCTTGCAAGAAACAAAAAAGATACACTACATGCACAATTCAATTGACAATTTCTCTACTAAAAATTCCTATCATTTGGAAGCCAACACTTCTAATCATACAAAATAAAAAATATGGAATAAAAAATTGCAGCAGAACCTATGTTCCAAAATATATCCTTTTATATGGTTGTAAGTACAAGGGAAAATTCTTACATAGGAAAAATTAGTCAAAAAGGGTTTGGAGATCCCTCCCTCTATTTTCCATGTAAATAAATAATAGTAACTGAGGACCATATATTCAATATATATATATATATATATATATATATATATATATATATATATATATATATATATATATTTCTCTCTCTTTCATTCACCAATGAAACATAATGTGCCTATGTAATGGTAACCCCACTTGTATTTCTATCAAATTAGAACTATAGAGGATACATCTTTCTCAAATCACATTCTCAATATAATTTCAATAGTATTACCTAGATTTCTACTATGGGTCCTTTGAAAGGAACAAAATCATAAAATATTTCATAATCATTCCCTAAAACTAGATGAATTATGGGTTATCGTTTAGGAAAATAAAAAAAATGATTCTTTCTCTTCACTAGTTAGACTGAAATTGACAAGTCAATGCATCAAAAGAAAACATTTAAAATAAAAGGGTATTAACTCATCCTCAAACCCCTCTTCCAAAATCCCTGATTCATAAACCTCTCCCTATTCCTTGCCATTATATTCCTCCTACAATCTTATTTCTCAAACCCAACTTCAGTGAACCCTCCAAAGGAAATCTAGGAATAACAAGGTATGGTGGAGTTTCTCAAGAAAAATATGATAACATATTATTCATCTATTGTGGGCCCATGGACATCTCTAGAAATAATGAAGTGGATATAAAATATCTAAATGGGATTAAATTATACTTAGAACCAACATTATCTAAAGTTCATAATTGAAGGAAATTCACAACTCATAATTAAAATGATCAACAAAATCATTAATGACTTGGCCCTAAATAGTGTCTCAAAATGATGGATATTGGAAAATTATTTGGTGAAGTGATCACTATAATTATGAGTACTAAAATAATCATCACATGCCACATTAGATGGACAAGAAATACAAATATTAAACTATTTTATTAATAAAGAATGTAATAACCAAGGAAACCAAAAAAGGATTTCATGGGAAGATCTTTCCATGAGACAAAAAATGTTAAACTTTAGTTATTCAATACCGCTATTTCCCATTATGGGTTTAAAGGAGCAGACATGTGCATGAGGGCATGGATATAACACGAGCACTAATAAATGAGGGAGATGTGACAATGCCTCCTTTTACATAGTATTTTTTCACTCTACTCACTTCTCATCCGTGATCCTTAAGATTCTTGTGACAGATCCTGTGCAGTATATCCACCTGAGAAAAATACATAAGGATATCCTCTAAAGACTCAAAGCAAGTTTCCTTGAAATATCACTGGAGAAAATTAGTCAAAACCCTAATTTATTGGGTCACTGCTCTTCTCTAGTGGCTTTCCCATGCTAATGGTAGGTTGACAGTTCTAGCTTAGCGCTGTCAATGCCATTTTTTCTTGAAAAACCATGTGGAACCCTTTTCGGCAGTGTTTTGTCAAATGGAGGAGAAGCTTTGACCTCTAAAATTTTGAGGCCAACGATTTGGTTGTTAGTCAGTGGTGATAGGGTTAAGCTCTCTGATTTTGGATCTTTGATCTTATCAATGGGGGTATATCCCTTGGAAAGTGGGACTTCCTCCTTTCATAAGCTCTCCCTTCCTATAAATTGATCCCCATCCTTCCACTATATGTTGGTCATTGTTGGGGTGGTTTGATCAATCATTTTCCTTGCATCCATGTATTATGATAACACCTAAGCTATGGTGGAGAAGGAGTGTTTTTTTTAAGTCCCTATATTACTAGTGTAGTCCCTTATTATGTTAGTGTGGCCCACCTTATTGTTATTGTTGTACCCCTGTAACCCCCATATTGTTATTATTGTGCCCTTACATTATTATTGTTAGGTCGGCTAGGATTACAATGTAGCCCCACTAGGATTACATTGTGGCCGCATGGACTCCTATATATAGAAAGGAGGTTTTGTCATTTGTATCATCCAAGAATTGTTCATTCATGTAATGTATTAGAGGTTCCCCCCTCGAAGTGGCTTATTTCTAAGGCGTTGATATCTCTTTTCTTCTATTTTTGGAGCTGGTTTCACAACATTTGGTATCAGAGCTTTGGATTCTAGGGTTTCGCTGCTCCAAACAGGTCATCGTGGCATTTTCGCTATAAAGTTTTTTCTACGAAGGTTCAGAAGCTAAATTTTTTAGAGCGCGAAGCATAAATCTTGACGAAAATCGTCACAACATTTCGGAGCTTGGTTCCAATATTTTTAGACATATGATCTGTGCAAGTTAGGGCATTTTGTAGGCTCCTAAATTTAACCTAAACAGTTCATCGCATGATTTTCGCTATAACGCTTTTTCTATGAGGGTTCAAAAGCTGAAATTTTCATAGAGTGAAGCTAAAATCTTGAGGAATCACCTTTAAAAATTTTAGATATTTGTTCACAATATTTTGTGAGATATGATTTGTGGAAGGTAGGATTGTTTCAGGCTCCCGAATTTCATCTCAAAGAGGTGACTGTGAGAAAATCTGTATAACTTTATCTCTGAGCATCGGATTGGAATTTTGTAAAAAGTGGCCACAATTACATGGAATGCAGTTCCTTTCTATCAATTTTAGAGTTGAAGGAGGAAACAGTGACATGTGGCAAGTCGCACAAGTTCGCTCTACTGAACCAGTCCATAATTAGGTCATTGTGGGAGATTGGACATAACTTTGCCTTGAAGAATCCAAATCAGGTCAGACCTGTGGCATTCGAAATGGGATTCAGAGGGCTACCTTAGGAACAAATTTTAGTTATTAAGGATAAAAAATCACATAGATAATTCAGTTTCATTATCGAGCTTCTCAAAAGAAAGAAAAAGGTGTGTATTTGGTTTTTAATATTGCATAACATTTGTTTGAAAAAGTAGTTTGAAGTGATTCCAAGGGCATAATTAACAGATTTTATCAGTATTTGGTTCTATAATGCCTCCAAAAACTAATTCCATATCCATTAAGCCCTCAAAAATCTATACTATGACACATGAAGAAGAAGAATTGCAGTATGAGATATCAAAATTATAATACCAAGTGCAACAAATTTCGATCTTATGAAGAGAAACTGAAGATGGTTTAAAAGCAAAAATGGAGGCTAAGTTGGATGGTTTGAAAGATCAAATTATAGCTAATATGGATGATAAATTAGTGTTATATTACATCGAGCATCAACAACAAGTTCTCCAACTCTCAAAGGATAACCTAACTTTGGTGTAGAATCTAACGAAACAACAGGAATATGAACATCACATCGAAAGAAGTTCTGAAGCAGTCACAGAAACAAGAACTCGACAAGTATGATAAATTCCAGAGCATCTCATCAATTGGAAGAACTTTCCTATAGAATATTCCACATGGGAGGATGATAATTTTATACAGAAGCATTAAGAAATAATCAAGCGTTGAGGACAACACTTGTATGAAGGAGAAGGGCATGTTAAGTCCTTATATTACTAGTGTAGTCCCTTATTATGTTAGTGTGGCCCCCCTTATTGATATTGTTGTACCCCTGTAACCCCCATATTGTTATTATTGTGCCCTTACATTATTATTGTTACGTCGGCTAGGATTACAATGTCGCCCCACTAGGATTACATTGTGGCCCCATGGACTCCTATATATAGAAAGGAGGTTTTTTCATTTGCATCATCCAAGAATTGTTCATTCATGTAATGTATTTGAGGTTGTCCCCTTGAATTGGCTTATTTCTAAGGCGTTGATATATATTTTCTTCTATTTTTGGAGCTGGTTTCACAAAAGCTATAAGAGATTTGGTGAAGGACTTGGACATCACCAAATGGAGGCCTCCACATCAAGGCCACGGTTGGAGCAGGTCCATGGAGATGTATCCCAGAAGGGGTGAACTCCATCACCATCTATTGTGTTATGTGATTGTTGTGAGTTATTTTATTGCATTTCATTTGTTGTACATGGGTTTTTAATTGTTAATTAACTCATAATTACCTCATCAAAAACACATGAAACTACACACATAGGCGATCCTAATCATTTTTAATACTGATGAGGGAGCTTGCATAACAATAAAAAATTTTCCCATATTTAGATCAAGTTGGGATGAGAGAAAAATTTTAGCTCATTTTAGCGAATGTTAACATCTATTGGTTGTTGACTTTGTGCAAGGAGAATTTAATAGTTTTCCAAGTTTATTTGTGAAGGAGAAGGTCAAGATTGAGACTTCAAATTCTCAAATCATAGCAAATAATCTTTTTTTTTTTGCATGTGTGATGGCAGCTTCATTAAGGGATGTTTCAAGTTAATATTCCTTAACAAAAATCTTTGATAAAGAGATGTTGCAGAAACTTTACATCATGATTGATAGGATGCAAGAAAAGTATGAAGATAAGAGGGAGAGCATTAAAATTCAAGAGAAATTGATTTTCATGAAGGAGGAGAAGCGAGATCTTCTTAAAAATATGCATGGGATGGAGACTCGGTTCCATGTTGCAAATGAGAAACTTGAAAGGATGCATTAGATGGAGCCTCAACTCCATATTGCCAAGGAATCCTTAGCGAAGCATGCTCTTGAAAAAGAGGTATGAAATCAAGTTTATCTTCAATTTCCTCTCAATATGAATGTGTAGGTTCTTTTGAAATACACACTATAGGAATAGGGTCCAAATTATTGATGAATATGGGCTATGAAGGTAAAGGGTTAGGAAAACATGCACAAGGCATATTTGAACCAATTATTGTTGAGGAAAGGCCTAAGTATTTGGGTCTTGGTTATGGACAACATGATGGAGAAACATCTAATGCCAAGGAGGTACATGAAGGTGTTCCAAGAAGGACTTTCATTTCATGTTCATTACCTCAAGCTTGTGAAGATTGTGTTCATGAGGAATGCAACAATTTTACACCCACTTTGCAAGAAGGTGCTCATAAGCATGCAACTAATGAGGATGGTGAACAAGAGCATGTTGAAAGCTCTAAATATGTTTCATGTATTGTTGGTATTCCGAAGAGAGCCACTACCTCATCAAATTTACCTCCTCAAGAAGGCGACAAAGGTGAATGTTCAAGGTATAATTCTTCTTTTAATCAAGTTGATTTTGATTATGATAAACATGGAAAATTGTCACATAATATTTGGAGAAAAGATTAATGTTATTTTTGTGGTTTGGATAACCATAATGTTTCAAGGTTTTGGAAGAAGATAGCCATGCAAAATAAATTTTTGAAGCAAAGGAGGCATAAAGCCAAAGAAAAAGAAAACCATGCTGAAAAGAAGAGGCAATTGTTTTGCACTCATTGCCATAAGCAAGGCAATCTTGTATACAAGTGTTTGACTTTGTATCCAACAAGTCATCCACGAATTTTGAAGAAGATGGAGAAAGAGAATGCCAAGGATGGAAAAGAAGATTCCATAATTGATGTGGGTGAAGATGATTCACATGATGATGAAGTGCAGCCAAAAGAAGCACCAATGAAATGGTTTGTTGTTTTACATTGCATGTTGCATGTTTATGGAAAGAAGGTGACTGAAAGTGGAGTATGTTGACTCACTTTGTTGCAGAAATTTTTTTTCATTTCAGCTTTAAGTACATGTACATATGAATGGGATTGTTGTACTTATGATTGTGGTTGTGAGAGAGTTGAAGAGTTGTATACATGCATGAGAGTTTGTGTGTATGAACAATGGAATTTTGACGATTTCATTGTGCTTGAACATGCATGAGTAACTGAGATGTGTTGGTCGATTAATTTGTTTAACATGTATGTTGTCAACTTGAGAGTGTTCATCATTTGCACATGCATGAGTGTCAGCTTGTGTTGGTTGATTGTGTTATAGATGCATGTCATATTGACTTGGAAGAGTTGATTTTGTCTCTAATGATGGAAAGGAGATGTTGAGAAAGTGTTTACATGCTTATGCTTGACTTGGAGAGTTAGTATTTTGAAGAGACATCTTTTTTTCGACTTGTGTTTGGTTGATGAAATTGACACAAAGATATGAGAGCACATGAATATGTTCACATGATGTGAAATATGTTTCTTTGAAGGAGAAAGAGAATATGTCGTCAAATTATGTTTCTTTAATGATGTGTGTTTGTGACGAGGTCAAAGCGTTTGCAGCTATTGTAGACCATTTTATGTGTTGACGCAAAGAAGAGAAGGAGATGGCGAATGAATTCTTCCAGATGTGGAATTTGGAACCGTGGAGGTAAAAGAACGGTCATTTATTTTCTTTTTTTTTAGTGATGTTGAAAGTTGTTTGTTGTAGTTCATTCATTGTGCAAAGGAGGAACAATATTCTCAATGGTAAGGCACCGAGGAATCGATTTGGTACAACAAAAGTGTTATATTAGCAAGTAGCCAACAAGTGTTGGATTGGGTCAACAACAGAAGGAGAAAAGTGGTTTAAGAGCCAAGCCATTTGCAAGGCAAGGCAAGGCATGTCAGTGGATAGGTGGTTACATGTTGTCATAGCGATTTCTCCAAGTAGAATCAAGATGATAGAACTTGGGAAACATAAGAGTGTTCAACACTTATGAGATAACCAGCTTTTGTGGGTCCAAAAGCATGTCAGTGGGAAGGAGTGATCATAATCTAGATCAGGGGAAAAAATTAGCTCCAAATTGAAAGTGCTTAGAATTGTACCAAACTGGCTTCAAACCGACTGGTCCGTTGCAAGGAATCCAATGCAACTCGTTTCGTTGAAAACCAAGTTCGAATAAAGAAGTTATGGTCTGCTGATCGTTGTTCAGAAAAGTTAATTTTTAAAAATTATTGCATAACAAGTACAACTGATGACATGGCATTCCAATCAGCATACAAAGAGTCTTCTTCAGTTTTTAGTCTAATGGGACTGTGACAAGTATCACAATTAGATTCCTAGTTTGCTTTGTGAAGGTAAAAAAAATCACCCAATGTCCTCCAAGGTTGAATGTCGGTTCTGTTATTGCGAATAAAATTCATTTTTGTTGTTTTGCATCTTCCCTTGCTCTAATTTAAAAAATCCATCCAAAACTTCAAAATCCGACCTTTATCCTTTCTTACATTGCAAAATCAGAAATTTTTGTGTTCCCGCATTATGTTTTCCGCTCCCTCTTGTGGTTGCGATACCTCGATACGATATATCGCAGATTGCATTATCGCTTGCATCACATTATTTAATTATCCCATTATCACCCACATCGCATTATTGAATTATCGCATTATCACCCACACGTTACTCACTATTTATGCGCTGAATCCTAAACCCTGATGCGATAATGTGATATATCACGTCACAATCCCGCCACCTTGTTACCACCTCGATAGGACCCACCTTCCACCATGTCACTCATTGCAATTGCAAATTGAAATTTTTTTTGTTTCCCCCTTATGACCTCTTCCCTAGCAAACAAGCCCACACAAATGCACCACTAGGTTTATGATTGAAAACCAATGCTCCCATCATGTATTTAAACACATTTATTGCTCTGACAGCGGGAAAGGAGTTAAGGGTGATTAACGTTAACTATGGAGTTATTAACTCCTAAATGCGTACTTAACTTCAGATAATGATGAGTTTAAGTTAGTGGCAGACTTAGCGGAGCCACTAAATTCGGAAGTAGTTCTATATTTGGCAGGCTTAAATGGTAGTTAGCCAAATTTAGTGGAAATTTACTAGGACTGAAGTAAACGAGGCCTACCTTGGTCAATTTTCAACCAATTGTAGCTCAATTATAGTCATTATTATCATATTGTAATTTTATAAATCCATTATAATATCTTACAAAGGAAATGGAGCTCATATACAAGTGTTTTTGGCACGTGGAAGAATTTTGAAGCCTAGGGCCACCAGGAGGGAAGGCCATGCCTAGAGTTGTTGAAGGCCAATTTCAGTGAGTGAATAGTCAATTTTTGATGGATTTGATGTTATCAACATAGTGGCATAGTTTATAGAGTTGTTGGAGAACATATGAAGGTTATTTTGTCACTTTGGAGATTAAACAAGCCCATGGCCACTAGTGTTGGAGGTCAAGCCTAGAGGAGCTGTGAACCAAATTTAGAGATTGGATAGTCATTTTTGGGGTTTTCATGTCTTCTGAGCCAAAGGAACAGTTAGAAAATCCATTGGATCATCACATATGCTTGTAATCATACTTTTGACTCATAATCCCAAGAGGGTGTAGCTAGTTAAAGCAGGTCCATGGAGATATAGCCCAGGAGTGGTGAACTCCATCATTATCCATTGTGTTATGTGATTGTTGTGAGCTATTTTAACACATTTGACTTGATATACATTAGTTTTAAATTTTTAATTAACTCATAATTGCCTCATCAAAAAAACATGAAACTACACACATAGACGATCCTAATCATATTTTTAATACTAATGAGGAAGCTTGCATAACAATAACAAGTTTTCCCATATTTAGATCAATTTGTCTTCGCTTGTCACTTGTGTTTAACGTCAAAGAGTTCATAGGATCTACATTAGATTCCTATTCCAGTCAGTTCAAACACTGTCACACATCATTTCTAGCTTGTTTTGAAGTTTTCTTCATTTGTGCTAGTCATCACCCCACTTAGAGATCACGTTCAATTAAGTGTCAAACATGAGATAGAGATTGATTGATTAACAATTTTGGAAGGGCGTGTCTTATTTAGTTCCTGAATTTAAAATAGTAAATTGAAATGGATTTTCATCTTGAATTTTGGATTTGGTTTGTTCGTTTTGAAAAAGAGTGAAAGTTATTTTCATTCATGCATTTTTTGAATTGATTTTGTTTTCGATTCGATAGAAAGAAAAGTGAAAATGATTCTTTTGCATTTATTTGTTCATTTGGTTGATTTTAGTTTAGTTCACTGATTGCATTTGCATTTTTATCTTTCAAAGTAAAAGAAAAAGAAGAAATTGTTTTGCATCTTAGTGAAAAGAGAAGCAGTTCCATTTTTCAGTAAGTTTGCATTTTAGGGAATAGTGAAAGTGAATTCGATCTTTAAAAGAAACTTTTTGGTAGCTTTGAACTAGTTGGAGGGACATAATTGTTTGTTTCATTACCTTCACTCTTGTTTGGATTTCTTCCCTCATTAGTTTAGAATTCATCGAAATGGAAAGGATCTCTTTTAGCATTTAGCTTCATTTTAGGGTTCAGGTGATATCGATATTGACCCTTAAACTGAGACTTAACTGAAGATAAACTTTAAAATTTATCCAATTAATATTAAGGAGTATTTGAAATTAATGAAAACATTTAGAGATCTAGGCTGGAGATGTGTTCTGACATCATTAAACGTAGGATTTGTCGGTAACAGTCTATCTTATATTCCGGAAGTGAAAACCCATCCCACGTATGGAAGTATATAGGGCTATGCTCTATGTATGAAAAGTATAAGTGGATGGTCTCATCATAGGGTTACACATTAGACAACACCACTACGAATTGGACTCCCATGTACTGTCGAGTATATATGGGGAGACACCACTAGGTTGCAAGCCTTCCATAGGTAACTGAGTCGGTTGCCTTGTAAATGTGTTACAACGAACACATCATTCGGGGAGATTGGTTATAGTACGTTAAGTCCTTGGTAATTTTTTATATCATTTATCACCAAGGTGTATATTGTATAAGTTAACGAATACCTAGTAATACTCTATGCCTAGTTCACCATTTTTTACATATATTTTTTGTTTAATTTCTAAAATCAAATTCCCATGATAGCATCTATTATGTGTAGTTATCTAACCTCATCTTTTCCTGGTTAATTTTAAATTTTAAAATAATCAAAATTAATTCACCTTTTCTCTCCTTGAACTTTCCTTAAAGGTCATCATGGCTGAATCGTCAGATTCACCTCCTTCCTCCTCTCAAGGATCTCAAGACCCCCCTCCCGAGGTCCCCCAATTTCCAATTGGACCCCTTGAAGCTCAAGGCATTGAAATTGGAATTTTCATAAGTGTACAACCTATTTCATCGCATCCATCGCCTAACAATTTTCTTTCATCATCATATGAGGTTTTTGAGATGGAAATTTCCAAACCGTTTGCATAGTTTACGGTATTTATTCCAAATATGCTCTTCAATCCAATAGTGGTCACGTCTCAACACGCTTATAGTCCTTTTGATGAACCCGAAGTTCCCCTTATTGCTTCTCCAGTAGCATCTCACACTTTTCTCATTAGTTTTTTCTTCCTGAAATGGCATCTAACAGTGATGATATCCCATTCGTGAGTTCTCCTCAGAGAACTTTACAAGAAATCACTGCAACTCACATTCAAGAAGACATCTCATCCATGTTTCCTCCTGAAATTTATCCTTACGTCACCACTCCTCAAGATACCAGAACTGGGACAGGAATACCATCTAATCAAGTCATATCTTCACTTTCGGATGGGTATACCTCTCTTGAAATCCTTGTTTTACGAGCTGCTGGAGATACATATTTATTTCTAAATTTCGTTTGGTCAACAGGAATTCCCCCATCTTCTAGCCCATTTGTTTCGAATATGGCTACCATATCTCAATCTCTTGTTTGACCTACAGTGACTATAGGTCAAATGACCATTTCAATAAGATCTACTATCCCCCTGTTGTTATCTATGATCAATGCGGTTACACCATTGATTGGAAAATATACTATTTTGTCTGTGCCTGGGGTGAAGTCAAATCCTCTTTACACACCTCCCCTTTCTAGTGGGGGCATCTGAACTCTGGACCCATTTCAGGGGGGAGACAGCCTAATGCTATTCTAGGTGAAACATCGCTTTAACAACCGACAAACATTATCGTGGGAACTGCTCCATTGAGTGGTCAACATACTTCAACTGCATTTGTCTTTCAGCATCCTCACGTTCAGTTTTTGAGGATCAACAACCCCATGTCCAAAAATAGAATGTATAATATCCATATGTTCAGCAACCCAACATACCTCATAAATATGTTCAACAACCGAATATGCAGTATCAGTATGTTCCTCAACCAAACATCTCACAAAAATACATCCAACGACCCTAACATCCAGTGGGTACCATTGTGATTAACCCTTAGTTTGGTCCTTACACCCAAACTGGTTTGAACATCCCTTTGTGTCAACCTGTTTCTCACCCCAATCAAGCTGGTGTCCAATACCAGCAAATTCCTCAGGGTTAGTACGAGCAACCCCAAATGGGGCCTCACCCTGGTACTCAATATCATCAGATCCCTTAGTACTAGCTGACCCAACTGGGACCCAAAGTTGGACCTCATGTTTAGTAAGGACCTCAGACAGGACCATATGTCTAGCAAGGAATGCAATTTCACACCCAACAGGGGCCTTATCAATAGCCCGAGTAGGGTCCCTATATTCAACATTAGCTGCAACAAGGTCCTTACCAACCATGGGGGTAGTACGTGTATCCAGGTCAAAATATCCCTTATTGGGGGAAGAATATATATCAACCATGTTGGAACCCTGAGATGGGTAACTTCCAACTACTGTTTTCTACTCATCATCCTCCCTTTCCATTTTTGGCTACATTGGAACTATCAGATGTGTCTGACCTCACAAATGACCCCATCCAACATATGTTGAATTGAATGCGAGTTCCAACCAAGATTCTGGGAGATTGCCCAAAGTTTTAAGGTAAGGCTGGGGAAGAGCCCGAAGCCCATGTCATGACTTACCACTATGGTGCTCTTCCAATTATTGGATTGACAATTCAATTTGTCAGTGTCTTTTCCAGCGCACTCTCATAGGTGTCATGACTAAATGGTATATTGAACTCCCTCCAGGTGTCTTCTTTCATTTAACACCTTGGCCATGACCTTCTTCACTCACTTCCAGTTACCTGTCTGGTATGAAACCGACACCCACCTTTTCACATCATTGCAACAATCAACTATAAGCCATATTTTGGATCACATCCAGGAATGGAGCCCTAAACATCACCTCATCAAATTCAAGATCTCTAATCACTTGTTCACTGAATGGTTCACAAAATATTTTATTTCACAAATTTAAAAAGATCTCGGCATGGGTGGTTGCATGACAAAAGAGGAAGTCATTTCCTGTGTTCAATATCTATATTTGGTTTATTCCCAATATGGAACTCTGTGATATCCTACTTGATGCACCACGACCTTCAACAGATCTAACATCATATCAACTGCCTGCTATGCCTCTTGTTGATGGAGTTATTGGGTCAGTGTCCCATGCTGATAGTGGTGCATCCAAGGCTTCTGCAAATTATAAGTCCACCACTATCACTACACCCTCCAAATCTTCGAATATCCAAAAGAATCCTTGTAAAACCTCTGAGGTAAACATTTTCCAATCTACCACAGTAGAAAAATACTCAAAAGGTAAGAAAAAGGGCAAAGGAAAATCCAAATATGATAACCCTAACCAGGATTCCAATAATTCTTCTGCTGACGATGCTTCCAAATGCAAGCCTAAATATCCTTTTTTGATATGTGATGACGACCATTACACCAAGGATTGTCCTCGGTGTGACGAAGTTTCCTATCTCTTGAAGGGCGCACTCAGGACTCCTATTGTCTTGAAATAATTGTTCCCATCACAATAGACACAAATGGTAGATCAAACCTAATCATCTGGAAGCTCCCAATTTTTTATCGCTAACACATAACCTAGTTATGTTTCCACGTGATTGAAAGATTACCTAAATCCATCGAAAGCTACTATGGAGAAAAATGCCACAGATAATCCTTCCTCTTCCATACCTCCTAGTTTTGGTCGTCTTCATATTGATAGATCTAGTAGTGATTCCATAATCTGACGACCTCCAAAAGGTGTATTTCAGAAATTGTCTTACAATCTGAACACATGAGCTGCTCAACATTGTAACATTGTAGAAGATTTAGCTCAGTTTCCTTCGACGATGTTGGCATTGGAATTCCTTCAGTCTTGTCCATCACACCAGAAGGAAATATTATTCGCCATTGGAGGCATTGATCCAGTGGATTCCAACCTTATTACTTTAGGTCTTGAGAAATTTGTTCCTCGCCTCCCATATTAGGTATATTTCCTGATTCAGGTTACCGTGATGGGGAAAATCATTAATAGGTCTGTTTTTTGTGAAGGAACTTCATCCTACATCATGTGTATCGCTTGTTGGAAAGAAATTGGCTCTCCTCTATTGAGCCAGTCCCCAAGCACTTTGGAAGCTTTCGACGGCAAAGGTTCTCATCCGTATGACATTCACAAAGATTTTCCCATCCTCTTGGAGGGAAATATAGTGAACCTGGAAGTGGAGGTGGTGGATTCAAACCTGAATTATAACCTCCTTCTTGGATGCAGTTGGACCCATGCAATGGTTTTTGTCATATCTCCACCCTTTTCCGTGTTCTCCACTTTCCCCATCAAGGGAATATTGTGACCATCGATTAGCTCTCTTTCTTCTCCTATGATTCTTCAACAGGAAAAATTCCATATGTTTCAAATACCTCTTCCGCCTATGAGAACATTGGGCCGATCCTTTTCAAGGATTTGTCCCTTATGGGAATTTTTCCACACCCACCTCCTAATGTCGCCACTATCAACATGATATCATCAAGTCACGATCCATGGATTGTTCCTAGTCCTAGCCAGCTTGAAAGCTTTGGTAATGTTATGCCTCTCACTCCTGTAGAATAAATGTATTAGGGCATTATTCTGGCTTCTGAGGTTGTCTCTGAAACTAATGAAAAATTGGTTTCATCTCTCGACACTTATGCGTAGTATTCTTGGTTTGGTTCTTAGGATTCCAATGATCCCTTGAAAGAGACATTCCCAACTCAAAAGAGTATTTTGGAGGTAATGTATCTTGAGGAAAATCTGTGAGATGAAGGTCGTCATCGTTCCTCATTTCTCCCAAGTCTTGGTGAGATATCCACCTGTCTTGAATCTCGTCTTTCTTCTGAATCGACCAGACCACTACAGAATACCATCATGATTCATGCAGCGATGTCTGAAGGAAACATGGGGAATATTTACGCCACCATTTCCATCGACGTCTCTGTTAAACCACATATTGTCGAGAATTTTCATATCGGTGCCTGTTGTTCTCATGATGAGGTGAATATTTACACTGAGCCTTTTAATGAATTCCATGACGTCTTTGCATGGTCTTAGGAGGAAATTATTGGCATAGACGCTATTATTTTCGTGCATGAACTCCCTACATATCCGGACTTGAAGCCCATTCATCTGCGGTTTCATCTTGTGCACCCATAAAAGGCTGCTTCCATTAAAGGGGAAGTAAAAAGAAATCTTAAGGATGGTTTCATCTATCCCATACCATTGATGCACTAGGTCTCCAATATTGTTTTTATTACTAAGAAATAAGGGACCATTTGGGTTTGTGTTGAATACCGTGATATCAATCAAGCATGTCCGATAGATAATTACCCCATGCCCTTTATCGATAAAATCATTGACTAATGTGGTGGGAGTGAGATATTTCATTTTATGGATGGTTTTCCTGGTTATAATCAAATCAACATCACTCTTACTGATCAACATAAACTACTTTTATCTATCCATGGGGAACCTTTTCCTACAATAAACGCCCTTTTGGTTTGAAAAATTCTAGTGCCAATTTCCAAAGAGCTATGTGATTTTCCTTTCATGATATTAAACACATAGTTCAACCATATCTTGAAGACCTTCCGGCCCATTCCGCGAAACGTTGAGATCAACCCAAACAACTAAGAGAAATATTTATTCACTGTCGACACTATAATATCTAGTTAAATCTTCATAAATCTGTCTTCTGTGTGGAATCATGTTTCCTCTTAGGTTTTGTGGTGTCTAAAGAAGGAATTCCGATATATCATCTTAAAGTTGAGGCAATCGTCAATTTTCTCCCTCCCTATTCCATGCATCAACTACAAATATTGTAGGGGAAAGCCAATTTTCTGATTCATTTAATCCTAAACTACGTTGATCTTGCCAAAGGATTCACTCGCTTATTGAAAAAGAAAATCCCATTCATTTGGGATTGAATTTCCAAAAATATTTCAATGCTTTAAAAATATCCCTAATCAGTGCTCATTTATTGCATCCTCCCAACTATCATCATGTTATTTCCTTTATTTGGTCACTATATAGAGCACTATTGGTATGGTGTTGGTTCAGGATGATGACGATGGGAAATAAGATGTAGTTTACTACCTCAGCCACAATATCTTCGATGTGAAGACACGCTATGCTCATGTTGAGAAACTTACATTGGTCGTTTTTCATGGTGTTCAACGTTTTCGTCATTACATTCTCCTGCTTAAAACTATATTGATTTACAATTGCAACCCCATGAATCACATTCTTACATGTCAGTTGGTTGGGGGAAAATACTCAAAATGGTTTTTTTTCTCGAAGAGTTTGACTTAGAGTTTGCTACAGAAAAATCAAAGAAATCACTTTTCTTTGTTGAGCTAATATTTGATCTTCCCACTACAGTTGATCCCACTTGCTTCCAAGAATCGATTCTAGATGAATCGCTCTTTATCATCCGTACTCTTGACCCTTGGTATGGATATCTCATTGTTTATCTCCAAACACAAACTTTTCAACCATATCTATCTCACTCTAAGAGACGTCAGATTCATCACCAGTCCTAACCCTATCGCATTATTGTAGATAATTTGTATCACAATGGTGTTGATTCTGTCCTCCGTCGATATATGACGCTAGAGGAATCTGAGAAAGTTCTTAAAAAATTCCACTCCAGGGCATGTGGTGGTTGTTGGACTATATTAATCATTGTTAAATGACTAAGATGGTATAAATAAATTATCAATCTAGGGACGTATTTTATTTCAATGAAATTTGCACTTTCTGTCGATACATCATACCATAAGCGGAAATAAAAAAAGAAGAAATTGTTACTGAACCAATTGCTGAAAATTAACACTCATGGAGAAATAAAAAGGGATCTAAAAGAATGTAATAACACTTCAGATAAAATGGTATCTAGCGTGCCACATGATAACTACACCAACTGGTATTTCTAATTGAATCTATGTAGCAACATAATAAATACCTAAAACTTAAGCAAATCTACTGACAACTGACACATCAACAATAGCACTCCACAAATATGCCGAAACAAATATGAGATATACTACAACTAATTTATCACTATAGTCCCTGCTAAAGAGGAGGGCCCTTTGCCCCTAGTAGGGCATAGGAAGATATCAAAACTAAATAAGAATTAAATCAGTCAACACATGTAACAACAACAATACGATATTATGTATTATGGTGATCAAAATTACAGAGTCAGAATGGCGATACTGTTATGTGGTAACCCCCTGACCTTAAAGGTATGAGTGTTTATATAATAGTGAAATATCTAGAAAATGAGGAGCAGATAAGTCATGAGAACCTTACGATTATCATTCTAATCAAAATAAAGTAAATATAGTCACAACTGATTCCCTCAATAAGAGTCCTAACTCGGAAAATATTGATTTCAATAAAAAATGCCTAAAGTTTTTATTCTAAATGAAAATATATGATGACTCCTACAATTTTCGTTCGAATGAGACAACTGTAGCTTAACAGATTTTGAAGACAGATCAACATCCATACATTGACAGTATGCAATCAATAGCACGACTATAACATTAGTCTATAGCAACAGATTTGTAACAATGTCGTGGTGTAACAACAGAGGTCATGACAATGAAGGTGTTGACTATTCGTGTGGTAGCATCGGCATGTAACAACATACTGTAACAACATGCTTCCAACTAGGTCTATGCGCCTATATGTTCTAGGTCCCTTGTGCTTAAAATAATATCTGAAAGGGTAGAAAAAAGACCAAAGAACTTCCTCCAATATTCATCCCAGTTAGCCAAAAATAGGAAACAATAAATCATAATAATTAATGAGAATGAAAAGATAACGAAACACGGTAAAGTTTCATTTTTTAAGATAAAGAAAAGGAAAAAGGAAAAGCTAGTCCTAAGGTTGCAGGTCAAAAAAGTAGAAATGAGGGAAGCAAATGTTGGAAATGAGTACAAAAATGACACCCACCATCTTCCCCAAGCTAAAGTACTTGCATTACCTCATGCAAAAATCTCATATTCCTGGATTATATCTCTTATGTAGGTCAGTCAAGTTGTAGGCATCGAATATGTCATCATCTCAAAAAATGTAACCCTGAGCAGCCGCAAACTACCTTGGTCAAGGCTCTCCTTCATAATCACTTAGCACATAGTGGTCCTAGTATTCCTATACTAGAAGCCATATCAAATGAAATTTGAATTTCAGTCCAATCCAGGAAGCGCTAAGGGACTTTATTACCTGGGCGTATGTTGGTACATGTGTAACAGCAACTATGAAATTTTCAAATGCAAAACAATCTCCTTCTAGCAACTCAACACTAGTAGCTTCAGTGTGCTTGAGGCATCCTGTCAATGCTCGGCTCTTCATCTGTCCAAAATTATTTAGGCATAGATTCACAATTATTCTCATGTAGGCAATGACTCGCTCTCTTATCCTAGGAGTACTTAAAATCTTTCTAAATTACTGCCTCAGTTCAGCGACCCTTCCTAGTTTAGCTAGAATCCATAACTATGTCTTCTCCTCATTAGTCTCCATTGATTTTGTGGACAGATGCCACTCGATATGATTTCTCATAAATGAAAAAAACGCACGTAACTACAAATATCCCATACATGAGAATACAGTTGCTACCATTTGCATACTAGCATGCTCACAAATAATGTTGTGCAAAAACATCCCGCACAACAACCTCTGTTCATCAAATCAGAAGTGCGAAAAACATCTAAAAAGGTGCAGGTAGAAGTACCCACATAGGGCTTGTCTTCCATAATAGATTTTAACTGAAAAAAATAATAATTTTCCCACAAAAAAATAAGGTAGGATGGGGAATGTCGCCTACACCCCAACAAGTTGAGGGTAAGATCATGAAGCTTTCATTTATCATTAGTCAAATATTAAACCTACTATTGTAATAGTATGAACTGTTCCTTCTATTTCTTTACAGCTTCCTTCTTCTTCCATTCCTCCAAGCTTCTCTTCAATTCTTCCTTTGCCCATTTCCCTTGTAGGGCACTCATTTTCTTCTGATACTATTTTAGTGAGACCATTCCCTCCTGCAGGGAAAATTCCTCATGTTTCCATTTTTGCAACTCAGAGATCAATAAAATCTTCTCGGAACTCCATCCCACAACAGGACCTGGTGTTCCACTACATGCAATATCAATGGTGGGTGTAACAATCTCTCTTGGGCTGCTCCACCTTAGTTGTTGCTCCTTCTGTAACAACAATGTCATAGGTGGGTTCCTCTGTAGCAGTCTTCTTAATTTCGCCTTAGCCAGCCTCTGTATCCACTATTGATTCCTGTGTAACAACATTGGCCTCTACAGGTTATTTTTTGTTGGATTCGAGGTCAATTACCATGGGAGGCTCTGCTTTAACTACTAGTTCTTATGTAACAATAGTATATTTAGCAATCTCTTATGGAATAGCCTCCCTAGGTTCTATTTGATTCTCCCTTGAGAAGGTGCTTTCCTGAAAAACTCTATATCATGCTGCTACTAACTTAGGAACATGCCATACATACAGATCCTGGATTTTTCTCCCCCCCCCCCATATTTTTCGACAACTTTAGCTAGGGTATCTAGCCATTAGGCTTCTGATTTCCTAGCTTTGGCAAATCTCTGCTTTAACTGTTCATTTTATTTCTTTAAATTTTCAAATTATGAAAGCAGAGTATGATTTTCATTCCTACCTAATGAGGAGGGTTATTTTTCTTCTTCTTCTTCTTATAGCTCTTTTTCCTTCTCCGGCTTCTCAGCTGTAGGTGACGGTTCTATTGGCATACTAGTTTCACCCTTTTTTTCGGTTGTTTGTCTCCAATCGGCTTATTAATGGGCCTTTTCTCAATTCTGGCCTTAGTGGACCAGGTTTGGACTCCAACCTCCTCATGAATTTCTCCTTGAAGTCTCATCTTGTTTCCTTCGGCTCGTCCTGGGCCTTTTCCTTTTGAACTCCTCGCAGCTCTTTCCTTGTTGGTTTAAGGCATCCAACAAAATCATCTTGATAAGACCGTGGTTGGTAACACAAGCTTTAGGGTGTGCTATTGTTTTGACTGCTGCAGACATATGCTTGATATTTCCCAATAGGAAATATGGAATAATGATCTTCTGGTGGTGCCGAAGATGGTTAAATAAAGGAAAGTGATAATTGAAGACAATTGTAGACCTTCCCTCAAAGGTAATGTACTTTATTAAATTCAGCGCAACTTATTCCCAAGGTTGGGGAAGTGATAATCTATCAAGCTCTCTTCCTTTCTTCTCCAACTATTCTTCTCCTACAAGGAAATCCTCCTTCAGATAAGGATCATTAACATTCCTTTTAAACCATCTTCTACCTTCGACAAACAATGTGGTTACTTGGGAAAAAACTTCTTCTGTAACTTCGATCTGCAAACCCCTGACTTGGGTTTGGTGGTCATTCAAGTTCCTAACGAATTCCATCCAATTTGTTTCATCTAAGCCCTTCAACCTCTGAAAGTACTCGAGCCACCCAACATCCCTAAATATCTGATATGATTATGGAAAACTCTGTAAACGTTCAATGTAATCCGGCTCATGTCTCACGGCTGATCCTCCCATCTTGATGTTAACCTTAATTACTCCTTAAGCTCCACCAACCAGGATATCGATGCACTACCAGCCATCTTCTAGCAACCTGCTCCGCTATCTAGGATTGATAATTTTGACAAGGGTGCAAGAAATTCCAGCTGAGGGAGATGATGGAATGTCATGGTGAGAGGTGAAATGATTTGTGCTTCAAGTACAAATCATATTTTCGGCAAGATCCGGTCATGATTGGTTGTCATGGTATTCAATTCGATGCATGCAGGTTTAATGGCAACTTTAAGGCTAATGGATTTCTTATAATTATTACAAGCTTTATCCCTCCTAGTTTTAATGATGATGACAGTCCGCAACTACCAAAAGGATTGTTATTAACGTGCCATAATCATCAAATTATTAGAGGATGGCAATGTTACCTTTTCGGTGACGTACCTGAGAAGATGTGAAGGAGGAAATTGATATAGGGGTGCAATTTATCCAGTGGTTGTGGAGGTCTCCTTTAAATATCATAATAATTTTTGAATGTCAGGATGACGACAAAGATTCAAAACACTGTTCAGGGCTATCGACTGTTACATATGTAACATCCAAGACAACCACAACACTATCCTTCATAAAACATTATGGTTAGGAAAAAAAAATATTGAAAACAAATGGGTAACATCATATTTGTATAATATGCAGGAAATAAAGGATAATGTTCTGGAAAAATTAGGCATAACAACCACCACAAAAGTGGTTTTCAACTACTACCAATCGCCTTATTGCACCCCAAAAGAGGTTTCCACAGTCAGATTCTTATTATATTATTATTGTTTTATTATTTTATTATATATATATATATATATATATTATTTTATTTTATTTTTAAACAGGTGTAATAGCCACCACAAGATTGGTTTTCAACTATTACACTTATTTAAAATTCAAAGTTCAGGCTGCACAGGGGAACATCCCCCTGCTGCTGTAACATGAAAATCAAAATCTGTGGCAATGTTAATAAATGTATCCTTCGAAGTAGGTTTATGATATAACCTCAGACGATGCCCATTAGCCAGTCACGGTGTCTTAGCACTATGAATGGTAACCAATTTTATAGTCCCATTTTCAAAGACCGTGTCTACTTCGTAAGGACCTAGCCATCTCGTGCAGAGATTTCCCTTGAAATCCTTGAATCTTGAATCATACAAGAGAGCTCGATCTCCTTTCTCAAATTTATTCTTCTTAATGAACCTATCATGCCATCTAGCTCTTTGTTATTGAATGATCTTTGTCTGTTGAATGGTAGCCAACCGTTTCTCTTCCAACTCATTGAGCTGATTCAACCTTTGTCTTTGTGATGTAATAAAATCCAGATTGACCTGTGACATTGTTATCAATGTTTTTATTTTGAACTCTATGGGGAATAAGGGATTCTTACCGTACACCAATTCGTATGGTGAGAAGCCTGTAGTATTGCTCCATGTTTTTCTGTAAGCCCATAGTACCTCTGGAAGTTTTTTCAGCCAAATTCCTTTTTTGGCTAGCTACTGTATTTGTCAAAATTCCCTCAATAACTTGGTTGGTGCTCTCCATTTGACCATTCGCTTGTGGAGGATAAGGTGAAGTGATCCAGTAATGAATTCCTTACTTCTCAACCAGATTTTGAATCAAATGAGATGTAAATTGGCCCCCCCCATCCGTCACTATATCCTTGGGTATCCTTAAACAAACAAAAATATCTTCGAATAGGAAATCTGAAACAACCTGCTTTGTAGCTCTAGTTAATGCCTTCGCTTTGACCCACTTTGTGAAGTATTCTATATAGAAGAATATATGTTATCTTTGTTGTGATGAAGGATTAATTTGCCTATAAAATCTAGGACCCAACTTTGAAATGGCTCTATCACTATTTGAGGTTGTAATGACATCTTGTCTGATCGCTGAGGCTAGCCCATCCTTTGGTAGCTATCACACCCCTTCAAAAAAATTTTGGCATCCTAGAATATAGTTGGCCAGTAGTACCCTATTGACAGTGCTTTGTACCCCATTATCTTATCGGCAAAGTGCCCTCCACAAGGCTCCTAATGGAAAGCCTTCAAGATATCAAAAATCCCATCTTCTCTAACACAATGTCGAATCTGAAAGTCCAGTCTAGTGTGATAGAGATTTCCCTCTATCTAGGAGTAATGACACTCTACTGTATGATATTCATTTTTTCTATAGGAGATAAATGGTGTGCGAATTTACCTATAGCAAGATATTTGGCTATGTCTGCATACCATGGTGAGTGAGTAGATATGGAAAAAAGATACTCATCTAGAAAATAATCCTCAGTAGGAGTGAAATTATCACCTATGGTTAACCTAGAAAGAAAATAAACAACTACATTATCTTTTCTAGGTTTATCTAGAATAGTGATATCAAATTCCTATAACAACAATAACCATCGTCTAACTCTACCATTAGTAATAGGATTATTCATTAAAAATCAAATGGCAAAGTGGTCAGTGTGTACAAATACTTGACACACGGTGATGTAATGTTGAAACTTATTAATAGCATGAACTACTTCTAGGAACTCCTTCTCGGTCACTGTGTAATTGAACTCAGCTGGAGTTAAATTCTTGTTGATACAATAGATGGCGTAAGTCTTATTTTCCTCCAACTGACCCAGAAAAACACCTATAGCTATGTCAGATGCATCTGTAGCAATATGGAATGGCAGTTTCCAATTTTTTCCTCACAAAATAGGTGTTGTTGTTACATAGTGCTTCAGTTTCAAAAAGGCTTGCTCACACTTCCCTGTCCACACAAACTCCACATCTTTCATAAGAAAATAAAATAGAGGAGATGCAACCTTTGAACTTTTTTCTATAAATCTCCTATATTACCCTGCATGTCCCAGAAAGCTAGGTATCTCCTTTTGATTTTTGGGAGTTGGGATTCTCAAGATTACCTCAATTTTTTTAAGGTCTACCTTAATTCTATTTGCTGAAATGAAATGTCCCAGCACATTCTCCTTGGTCATCATCATGTGGCACTTCTTAGTGCTCAAAGAAACATTAGTTTGTACACAAAGTTACAAAACCTTTTCGAAATTAACCAATGTTGTTACAAAGGCATATTTGTAAGGTGTAAAATAATCCATGAAAATTTCAAGGCGGCCATTCAACAGATACAAAAATGTACCCAATATTTCCCTTCGAAAGGTTGTAGGCACATTGCAGAGGCCAAAAAGAAGGACTCTGTATGAAAAAGTACCCCATGGGAAAGTAAAGGTTTTCTTGTCTTGGTCTTCTGGCTCAATCTATATTTGGTTGTAGCCACTAAATCCGTCAAGGAATGATTTTCTTTTTTTCCTAGAAGAGTATCTAGGACCTGGTCTATAAATAGTAAATGAAAATGGTCCTTTTGGGTGGCCTTGTTAAGTTCTCTATAATCTACACAGACTCTCCACTTGCTATTTTTTTTTTTTTTTGAACAATGACAAGCAGAGACATCCACTCACTATCAGATATGGGATAGATGAACTTAGAACTAAGGAGTTTTTGTAATTTCTCTTTCAATATCTCCTTAAGTGCAGAATTCATTCGGCGTTGTAGTTGTCTAACCAGTTTTCAGCCATATTTAAGGTAAATGTGGTGAGTGCACATGCGAGGATGGATTCCTTTCATGTCAATGTAATCCCATGAAAATGCCTTTTTATACTTCTATAACAGCTATATCAGCAGTATGTGTTCTTCAACAATCAAGTTAGGATTAATGTTTAAATATTTTCCTGGCTCAATTTCAACGGGACTGCTATCAATATGCAAAGTGGTTCTCATATGTTCAATATTTACATTAACTACCTCATATTCTTCCCCTAGATATATAATGTAAGCAACAAAGAGGGAATTACTAAGAAAACTGTTAATAATTTCATCCTCTATTTCATCCCTAAAATATCGTGCTTTTCCAAGTGTGAGGAGAGGTAGGGAAAAATCAGATCCACGTTCAAATTCATCCCACCAGGGACTATTCAAATCCATGTGTGGTTTCGCTGGGGGGTAGAGGTTCAGATTATTAGTGGCTTGCTTGTCTAAGATCATCATAGATCCAAATCTACATACGATAAATGCATCTGTAGTGGCTAGCCACGGTCTCCCCAAAATTAAGGGATGACCCCCCAAGTTGGATTTATGTTAAAAAATGAGAAAATCATTCGAATATCTCCAAGAATATAAAATAATCACCACATATTCTATCACCCCTTCATGTTTGACATGGGACCTATCTAATAATTCAATCACTATAGATGTAGTTCTGAGTCCATGAAGTCCTAGAGAGATAAAAAGATCCTTAGTCATTACACTAATGGCTGCCCCCAAATCAATCAGAGTATTAGTTATGGGTTGGTCATCAATATGAAAAATAACTATAGGATTTCCTGGGTCGTTATATTTAGTTTAAAAAGGTTGGTCAATCATTAGTTTGGATGGTTCCCCCATAACATGGATAGTAGCAGGGTCCTTCGGCGTCCTTCCAAGATTTTTGACACAGATATTTCACCATTTTGGCATAAATAGGTACTTCCTTGAGAGCTTGTAACAACAGAATAAGCACATACAGATTATGTAATTCCTTGAGACACTCTGATTTAGTTTGTGACGCTGGAATAATTTCAATTAATCATTGATGGTATGGAGGATCTTGAGCTCTAACAACTAACTGAGTTGTCATAAGTGCACCACCCCTACTCAAGTTGGTTGTTGTAAAAACAAAACTCCTTTTTGAGCTGGCTGCTACGAGTGTAACAATTGGTTCTATATCGACTATACCCTTTCTAGGTGACTCACTTTGTTCCTCATTAATGATAGGAATATGGCCAAGTTTGATTACTTTTACTGATCAAAGATGAATCCCATTGAGCCCAATAGGAGTAATAAGGTAAGTCTAGAAAGTAGCTGAGGTTTCTATGCTCTGGGCTTCCTTGTTATTCAGATTGGGTTTAGGTTTCATAGGTAATTGGGGTTGGACAGGAGGTGTGGGAATTTGGAGAGGAGGAAGTTGTGAATGTTGCTGCTTTGGTAGTGTAGAGGGGGCTGGCCCTTGGACATTACCTATCTAATTATAAGTCTAAGGATAAGATTGGGATGGATGATATTGCATTGGTGGAGGGGAAGGTCACTGGTTCTAGGGTGAAGGAAATTGTGTTGAGGAAGGAGAAGGATATGGCCATGGTAATTGCTGACCATTATAAGCATTATTCCAATGATTAAAAGAGGAAAAATTGGGAGTCATACCTACAGGTCGTGGCTACCATGGTCTCTTTGACCTGATGAAGTAGGAAGACTAGACCTCCTCTCTTGATTCCTTAAGCACTAATTTCAATCTGGGTAGTTCTGGGCATTGACCAATGGAATGCACCAACTCACAAATGTTGTACAAGCTAATGTTTTTTAGTTCACATTTCCTTTGTAGATGTTTCCTTTTGCATCGAGGATAGAATATTGCCAAAGATGCTTTAGCTTTTGCTTGTACTTTCTTGACTCATTCTATGGTAATATCGGTAGATAGAGTACTGAGGAGATTGGTTTTAAAATCCTCAAATAGATTCTCGATCTCTTCTCTAGTTACTCCACCACTCGTGGACTTCTATATCTGGACTGAAGGGTTCCGAACTGAACTCCTTCCCTTGGCCGATCCTCTTGAACTCCGCAAATAGAAATTCATTATTTATTCAAACGGTTGTTGTGATATGTCTCCCTTTCCTAATAGATTCAAGTGCTCTAGACAGTCATCTCTCAGACCTATTAGAAATATCGTTTTCAAGATTTTTGGGGCCAAGTCACCAAACTTAGACCTTTGTAAATTATAATGGAATAATTCCATGTAGTCTTCCAAGCTTTCCTCTTCCTTCTGTGTAATTCCAAAGATTTCTTCCTTCAAATCCATGGTTTGACAGTAATATTGATACTTAGATAGGAATGCCTCGTTCATTTCACCCCAGGTTCAGATAGAGCCAGCACCTCATCCCATGAACCATGTCAACGCTACTCATTTCAGAGTAGCATGAAACCATTTTAGCTTCTAGGCATCCGAAGTGTAGTCGTAACTTCTATAGAAGACATCAAACTCGAATATAAATGTGTCAAGATCTTCGATGACCATCCCTTGAAAGGATGGTAGAGATGATAAGTGAATATTCTTCATAGGAGATTCATCTCTTTCTTCCATTATTTGGAATTCAAAAGTAACAATACCATATGTTCTAGTATTTTCATCCCCTGTGGTTGATCCTTCGTGATGAGATGAAATGGCCTCGGAATGTGCAAGGGATTGATAGATGGCTAAGGGATCAGGTTGTTCCAGGACCGACTACTTCACTGCACTACCCGGATCCAGATAATGATAATCAAGTAAACATTTTCCTAACTTAGGGTCTTTCCATTCCCCAGAGGTTTCCCTTTGACCTTCAATCCTTAATTTTTGACCAACAACTTTCCAATGTTGTTTCTCATCTGGGGTCTTTATTTTAGGAGTGGATATGTTGTGTGAAGGATGATGAGGTCTAGATATTGAAGGTTCAGATGCCTCCAGCCTTGATATAGTGGACTATTTCTATGGTCATGTATTCCTAGTGTCCCTGTATGAAATATAAGCTTCTTTCTCTGATTTTGAAATCAGACCCCCAAAGAATGTCTTCCTTCCCAAATATGGACTTTTGTTTTCCTTTTTACAACCCGTCCTTCCTCTAGTTAGTTAGAGTGGGGGTGTTTTGGTTTCTCTATTGTCCTAAATGCACACATGGACGCTATGTGTATCAACCTTTACTATGAGTACCTCAGTTCTACAATGGTGAGCTCGCTCAAGTATGTTAGACCGATGCACATGTTCTTACCTCTTGTCTTACTACCCAAAAAATATATAGCTAAAGGCACATTCTAGAAAAAAATCACCCAACACTCATGCTTCTAAGTGCCCCAGTGTAGCAACGGTGAGCCTGCTCAAGTATGTTAGAGTGATGCACAGGTTCTTACCTCTCGTCTTACTGCCCAAAAATTACTGACTAGGAACACCCTACCATCAAATAAACAATTTTGGCCGACTGTGTCGTCACTGCCATCCCCAGAAACGATGCCAAAATGTTGGACTGTATTAATCACCGTTAAATGACTAATACAGTACAGATAAATTATCAATCCAGGGATGTCTTTTATTTCATCATAATTTTAGGTCTTTGAATACATAAAAAAAAACATCATAATTTTAGGTCTTGAAATGCATAAACAAAAACATAAAGAGGTAGAATATTCCAAAAAAATAGTTTTTACCTATATCAGACCATTGTTCGCCTCATGGAAGAGGTATATTTGGGCATCCTATGAAATCATTGCCTGCATACACATAGTCTTAAACCACGATCAATTGACATTGAAACCACTTGAAAAATGTTGTGGGAAAATGCATTTGTTGGCCCCCTCCATGATAGATCATGATTTACCTCAGTAGCCTCGGGTCCTTCACAACTCAATCATAAACCTCTAACCGTTGATACTAAAACAAATAAACCCTCTCCATAAATAAGGTGACTAAGATGGAACCATACCCGAACTATTTCAGCTGATCTGTCTTGCACTTGGTTAGTTGGCTATTCATATTGGCTAAAAGCCCCTCGCACAAGTTAAACATAGTGGGAGCAATAAAATCCATCGCATATTGGAAATGAGACATCGTTGTCTCATGCAAAACCTAGGCTCTGGCTACTTGGGCCATGCAATATAATATTGTGCGTAAGGGTAAATATGTGATTGATGATATCTCTACCTTGACACTATAAGTATTTTTGGCCCCGGGACAATGTCTTTGGATGAGCATGCCAAAGCTCTCCCCTTGAATGTAGGCCCTGGAGAGTTGGATTCTCTCCCCTTTCCTGGACATTCCTATGATGAAGTAGATGTCCATTAAATCTATTTCAAGTTCTTTATCCCCAATTATGAATATTTGGTGGTCCACATCCCATAATCTAATAAGATACTCAATTAGTAGATCCAACTGAGCTCTCAACCCTAAAGTTTGGAAGCATTTTAGCAATCCACAATTCGTCAATGCATTTATGTAATTTAGATCCTATAAATTTTAGTGGTCTTCCACATCATGGCCTCTTTCCTTCCATTCGAACACCATCTTCACTGAAAACACCTGCAAAACATGTTCAATTGACATTTTAGGAGATTTTATTGGAGTAGTTTTTGGAATAAACCATTGATTCCTCGTGGTCAGCGCGACTGTGAAATTTAGAAGGGAACTGAAAGTGTGGTCACCTTCCAGGCTAAGGTTGACCAACGCGAATATGAGGCTAGGATCTGTGCTAATTGCAACGAAATGAAAATTTGAAATTCTCCCCCCAATCATACAATTTCTAAACTAAACTACTTAATAATGTAATTAAAATGAAGAGGAAATTTTGGGCTCTTACTTGAAGTGGAAAGATTTCCAAACGGTGTCCTGGATCGGCCGTACCACTGATCTGAAGTTTGAAGGAGAAAGGGGTAAAATGCACTTTCACAATTTACTCCAAATAGAATGGTTAAAATGACTTAATTTTTATATATTTATAGGTTCTTGAATATATTTTAGCCATTATTTTATTATTTTTCATGATATCTATTATGTTTGTCATTTTTTATTATAGCAACAAGATTCCTTAGACTAATGGTGACTATTTATGATGGAACAATTTTTATTTTATCTCTTTTTTTGGACTCGGTAAAAATAAATGAAAAAGGAACCCCCTTGGAGTCATATTTTAGCTCTTTTCTAACTCTTAAAAATTGAAAAGATTTCTGAGCACTTGTATTTTTGAGCTCGTTAAAGTAAATGAATTGACATGGTCTCAGTATACGTTTACCCCTTTTTCGGGATGAGATTAAATATCTACAAAAAATGAATACCTGGATCAAACATGGTCAAGACGTTCTCTCGGATATTATTTTCTACCTTTCAGAACCGAGAGACGATTTATGAAAAGGGACATGATGGAGTTTTATTTTCCATTTCTTTTTTAAACTCCCTAAACATGAAAAAGACACTCAGGTGTTGGCCGCTTTAATTGCTTTCACAATTCAAGCTCCACATAAATTGTCAACCCGAGGAAGTCTTTTTATTTCAAAGATAATCACGCACTGGATATGCTCAATTTCAAAAGCAGAAACAATGTTGTAGTAAAAA